>BQNB010105710.1:0-23544 GCA_026074375.1 Tanacetum coccineum
AGCTCATGGGATGATTAGATCGTTTGTGTGCGTGTTTTAATGCTTGGTTTAGATCAAAAGTTGAGTTTTAAAAGGTTTTAGCTCTTGTTCTTGAGTTGCTATAGCCTTTTAGTACTTAGTTGTGCAAAAGAATCTAAGCAAAAATGTTTAAAAGGGTGATTTTTAGGTGTGTTTAGGTGAAAAAGTTCGTTTTCTCAACGTATTGGTTTGGTATTCTGTATTGTGTTTATCATAGCGGTTTGGTACACTATACTGGCGATTTGTCAGTACCGTACACTGTTACAGCAGTTTGTCGTTTTTGACAGTAGTTTGTCTTATTAGGTAGAGGTTTGTTAGTAGCGATTTGGCATTTAGTGTAGCAGTTTGCTAGGTAGCGGTTTACAGGTTTTGAAGACTTTTTTCTCATAGCGATTTAGGGAACAAAACACTGCCTATTTGATTTTTAGGTAGCGGTTTGGCATATTTTCTTCGTAGCGGTTTACCATTCATTGTGGTTTACCAGTCATAGCGATTTACACATAGCGGTTTATAGGATTTTGAAGACTAATTCTTATAGCGATTTGGGAAACAAACCTCTACCCATTTCATTTCTAGGTAGCGGTTTGGTAGTTTGTCTTCATAGAGGTTTACCATTCCTAGCGATTTGACAGTAGCGGTTTGACAGTAGTGGTTTGATAGTAGCAGTTTGGTTACTGTTCCAGTAGTTTGAGACATTGTTTGACTATTGGACTACTTTGACACTTGAACTACTTTGAAACTTAAACCTTTACAAACCAAAGCAACAAAAACACTTCACTTCACTTCACCACTTTTAACATACAATCACTAATCATTGATCGATCCAATCATAATATTTCACAATTAGTTAAAATGTCAAATCAATCAGAAGATATCCAAGCAGGTGGTTCCGATACCCGCCCTCTAATGCTTGACATGACTGATTTTAAGTCATGGAAACAACGAACTTGGTTATACTATAAGGGAAAAGATCATGGAGAGTACATACTTTAGTCTATTGATGAAGGCCCATTCAATATGGGACGGTGTAGAGATGAGATTGTTTCAGGTATTGATGGTCCTTATCTAGGCCCAGAACAAGACAGAGTGGTTGCAGACCTTTCTCAAGCTGAAAAGGATCGACTTAGAGCCGACATTCGTGCAACGAATATCCTTCTTCAGGGTTTGCCAAGAGACATGTACAAACTTATTAACCATAACACGGATGCTAAGGATATTTGGGATAATGTGAATATGTTATTGGAAGGTTCTTAATTGACTAAAGATGATCGTGAATCTCAGTTGTACGATGAATTTGAATATTTCGAGAAACACAAGGGTGAAAACATTCATGACTACTACGTCAGGGTTACAAAGCTAATCAACGGCATGAGACACATCAAGATGACCATGCCTAAAATTCAGCTGAACTCTAAGTTTGTAAACATTGTGTTACCCGAATAAGGTAGATTTGTGACAGCGGTCAAGTTAAACAGGGGATTGAAAGAGTCCAATCATGATCAGTTGTATGCTTACCTAAAGCAACACGAGTTGCATGCCAATGAGAACAAGATGTTGATGGAAAGACTCAACCAACACTCACATGATCCACTTGCCTTAGTGTCTAATATCTCACCTTATCAATATCCTTCATCATCATAAGTTCCCCCACAACCTTCATACACCTACCAGTCACTTTGTTAGGATAAAAAGCTTCTTAATGCTGTTTGGAATTACTGCTGCTCTTATTGAAGTTACAACTGTCAGTACAAAGTTACTACTACTAGAGAAAGTTACTACTGCTAGTGGAAGTTAAGACTGCTCAGGTTTGTGTTACTGCTGCTGAGCTAAAGTTAGTGCTGTTCATTAACTTTAATGAAAAATATGCTAAGTAGTTAGTACTGCTAATTCATAGTTACTATTGCTAGTGTAACTTAGTTACTACTGCTAGTGTAACTTAGTACTGCTAGTGTAACTTAGTACTGCTAGTGTATATTAGTACTGCTAGTTACTACTGCTAGTATATGTTTGTACTGCTAGAGTAAAGTTAGTACTGCTGGAGAAGATTGAAGAAAATATTTTAAGTAGTTATTACTGCTTGTACACAGTTAATGCTGCTGGTGTATAAGTTACTACTGCCAGTGTTCAGAGTTAATGCTGCAAGTACAAAGTTACAACTACTGAAAAGATTAAGACTGCTAAAAGATTTTCTACTATCAGAGAAAGGATAAGGACTACTCAGAGAAAAGATAAAGATTGATTGGAGATCAAGATTACTTAGTTGATAGGGATTGTTATTTATAGAATAGATCTTTAAGAATATTCTAAGTTTTAGGAATATATTGTAAATCGACTAGGACTCCTTGGTGTATAAAAGGAGGTCCTAGGGCATAAAGTTAGATGTCAGTTAATATACATTGTCATCTAGAATTCATAGCTTTAAGGTTTTTTTAACCCTAATACTAGTTAGAGTATTCCTATTAATATATTGAAGCTTTGTTTGTTAATCTATGTGTTCATTAGAATTATTGTTCAATTGCATATTCTTCTTATTGATCAAAGATTAGATTCCGCATAATCTTTGATATATTTTACAAAGTTTCTACCATAGTTGTGTAGGATTTATCTTGCATAACTAAACCTTACACAAGCTAAGGAATTCAAGATCTATTTAAGTGGGACCAAAACCTCGACAAAAACACTACTAATCGTACATAACTATAAATCAAACTCTTTCTTTTCTTTTCTTGACTCTTTCCTAACATAAACATAAGCAAGATCAAGTTTCTAGATAGACTTTCATTGAAACACCAAGAGGATTGAACAGTAACATCTTGAAACTATCCTCCAAAAGGACCTTCATAAACTTGAATCAACAACCAAGAAAATCACACCAAAGACATGGGACTAGCAATAGGACCTACCACATCTACAAAAAGAATGGGTTTCATGAGCCTTTACAACCAAGTAAGCCATTTCACTCATGAAATTTCTGGGCTAGCAGATCCATTGCAAAACCCATAAAATGGTCAACTCCAATGGAGTGACTGATACCATATTCAACTCTTTAGGTACATGAAACAGTGGCGGAGTTGAGATCCCTAATGATTTTTGGTAAACCATCACTGCCTTCAAATGGATTGATTTAGACTTTACCAAAGAGCCAGTTGCCGCTCTTGACGAGCCATTTTCATTCCAAGAACAAGGCAAGTGAAACCGATTCCAGTTTTTGTAACTTGGCAACCAACAACGATTTTATAAGCCATTTACCCATATAGCCGTTTGCTTATGGCTAGACAATCCTTGGTGACCCAGAAAGGGGTACTCCCATGGTGAGCTTGCAAAAGACAAACCATAGCTCAAGCTTAATGTACTTGGAATCAGTCATCATTTTGAAGGGACAACTATGATTTTAATCAAATCAAGAAAGCTATATCAAATTCATTCTGGTCATTAACTCTGGGAATTGAAACCATACTCTAATTGAGAACCAAAATTCAATTAATTCTAGCCATAAAGGCCTGGCAATTGAGAGCCATAGAGTGTTGCACCAAAAAAAATATTTTCCTTTAAATTAGATCACTGAAAGACAAAGATGAGCCGGAAAACCAAGTGGCTCATCTTGCAGTTGTAAAACCAAGTGATCCAGTCCCAAAAGAGTATACAAAAAAAACAAGATTTTCCAAGAAGCAAAAAAAACATTTACAACAAGCGGCACAAAATATAGAAGAAAATAGCAAAAAGAAATAGAAGATATATAACAAACTTAACAGTACCAGTCATGAACCTTAGGACGCCTGGAATCAGAAATTTGTTTCTTGAGAAAGGCAATCAACTGAACCGCAGTAGTAAGTTCATTACCCACTGATCCGTGACAAATTTCCAGCTGATGATCGAGCATTCTTTCGATAAGGTTGACAGAGAGAGGATACTTTTTGTCGACAAACATATGTACAACAAGTCCACTAACTGTCTCCAACACATGAACACCAGAATAGGAATATAGCTTCCAGCTTTGAATCTTCCAGGTTTGTTGGTTCTTCCAAACATCACTACCATCATTCACTTCAGGTGAATCCATCAAAACTTTAAGATCTCCCCAAAGAACAAGACCAATTCCCGCAGCTTTCTTATCCTGATAAAATGTCATCACACGGCCATAAATGGTCATCAAATCTGCTCTAGTAACCAAGTGAAGGATTTCCCCTAAGACTTGTGAAGCATTTGCGAGAGTTATCTTTCCTGTGAGACATTTATCCAGCATAATCCCATGGCAATAACGCCCAATCAACAATAGCAACGAAATTAACGGGTATCATCAATCATAAAGCAGAATCCACATCAAAGCAAACTTAATGCCCATTTTTTGGTTGCTCAATCCTTCAGTGATCTCCATCTTTAATAGGAAAGGTAGTATGAGAAGGAATGTAACACCCTTTCGACCTAATCGCTCTTCCTTACCAACCCTTCTTGGGTGTAGGAATCAAAGATTTGAGCTGTATAAGCAGTTGTAGATGGCACTTCAAACATCCCTCTATTGTAGCCTTTCTGAGAAGGGACTTCCACAGATGGTTTGTTGTGAATCGTCGAGAACATCAAACTTTGGAGCTTCAGTGTGATTTGGACTTCTCATACATTTGCTCCAAATCTACAGACCAGAGTCTTTTAATGAAGACCTCCTGATGTTTTGTGATTGCAATCTACAGCAGCTGTATCTTGATTTTTGGCAAACTCAGTTTTTGAGTTGAGCATCAAAAAATGCACTATTACCGTGGCTTCAAGGTCCAACCCGTGGAATAGAGATGGGAGGAACTTAATTTTTCACAAAGAGTACTCATAAAAGCCTTCTGTTGTGAGCATAGGTTCATTGCTTATTCCATGCTGTGCCTTAAACCTCTGTACAGCAAATCTCTCCTTCTTCTTTTAGCAATCATAGACTACCATTTACTTATCAGCAAAGTTATCTTTCAGAGTACATCAGGACCCAAAAGAAGCACAAAAAGAAAGTCCTTGATTAGCATGAACATGACCCATTATGTCATCCAAACAGAATGGTATAGTATTTCGCTGAATTCAATACATCATGTCCTCTCTCTCTTTCCAACTCAGCTTGCTCTTCTTCATACATTCTCCTAGCACTGTCTTCACCTATACATGTCCTTCCTCTCGTTTACCTATTGTTTCTTTCTCTGACTGGAGGTCCTTCTTCATCAAATGAATTTTACTAGTTGGTATGGATCAGTAGAAGGTACCTAGTAGTAGCACACCAGCAGGAATAGCAGAACTCCAGCAAACCAACCATAAGAATAGAGGGACTAGGTGGAATTTCATCTCACGAGAACCCCCAGTAATGAACAAGCATGAAAGCAGCGCAGCTGCCTTGCCACTAGATAAGAGGATCCACATCTTGCTCATATCCTCTTCCGCTTTTCAGAAGTCCTTCAGCACAAACTTCCTTTTTCACCCTTTTGAGCTTATCCTCCAACAATTTACCTTCTTAACCAGCTGTCCGTACTACCAAGTCCTTGAACACCCTTGTGTGCGTTATGATCAGATTCCCAGTATTCTCTTTTCGTGCACAAGAGTGGAACACTAGACAAGACAAAGCTGTTAGATTTAATCAAGTCCTCACACCGCCTGAAGTGTACCTTCAGGTGGAGATGAGTGGGCCTAGGAAGGAGAGGTTGAAAAAACCTCCCATTGATTCATCTTCCACATTTGTAGAAGTGAATAGTCAGAGCAGACTCATGAGGTCTTGAAGAAGATGCAATGTTGGGGTCTGAAGAGTAACCCTGCTCAGTCACTGGAGCACCAGCAGGAGTAGTGGTTGGTCTGGATGGTGTGGATACATTGATTCAAAAGAGTTGAACGATGTTCAAGTTATGGTTGCAGGGACAGCCTGAGGTGAGATGGTTCATCATTTCCCAAGAACTTTTCACCTTAATAGCAAGCTTGAGGAGGGGGAAGCAATGTAGCCAAAAGTGCATGTGATTTCCTTGAAAATTTTAAACCTCATGTTAGCAAACATTTTTGCGTTGTTAGTAAAAACATGATATTGAATTGGGTACTTCTAGTTCAATTCCAAAATCATTTGAAGAAACCTAGGAAACAACAAAAACTTTTTAGTGGAGTTGGTTGGATGTTTGTTAACACTCTTTAAAAGATATAGCTTGACCAATATACCTCCTCCCCTCACATCAAACAAATAATGCAATAGCCAATTGGCTCCCCAAATATGATCCAGCAACCTGTTTGGCACTGAGCACAATGCCATGATTTTGTGAACTAAGAACCTCCATTGAGTGAGAATTTGTTTTTGAAAAGGTCAAACTTCTTCATTGGTATCCTAAATTGTCCCATACCTAATTATATGTCAACTATAGGGCAATTTCCTCAACACCACCCTCATCATCCAATGAAGGGTGACTCCTAACTAAATGATTCAGTTATAGTTAGGAGTTCCTATGCAATGTGGCTAATATAGCTGAGGGCCATTCCTTAGAAGTCGAGAGAGGCCGTGGACCATGAAACCTGTTTGACCAAAGAGACATAGATGATGGACATGGGTAAGATCATAACCTGATGTGCGAACCCCGTAAAAAAGTCAAGTCTTTTAGTGATAGCGAGTCACTTCCTTTTTGAGTTTTCTACCAAGAAGACCCACCTTGTTGTGCTCATCACGTATACTTAATTGCTGCCATTGATTTGATGATTTCAAGATTGTGTTGAGTGTTAGTGCTAGTGTTATGTTTGTCAAGAGTCGGTTAACTACTTGGGTAAGATGGAAATCCGAGTTTTTCCAAAGAGTGAGTGGAGTGAGTAAAAAACAGGGCTGTTAAAAATTAGGGTTTGATCTAAAGTAAATGTAAGAATGAGAGTAAGGAATAATTATCCCTTTAAAATAGATGACCCTTGATGAATTAAATGCCCAAATGTCCTCGCAACTATAACATTGAATTAAAGTAAAACCATTTAAGTTACCAGCGTTCAAAGACCAGTCAACTCTTAAGAAAACTAACAAGACCAGTAGGAATTGTTCTACCAGTAGGAACCATTAACGCTACCAGTAGGAACTCTTGCAACACCAGAAAAGACACTTAACCAACCCAAAATGAGTACTTTATCATCAGTTTAAGGCCACATTCTCTATCACACTCATGAATCATCCATCTGAAAAAGGTTAGACCAAAGCACACACCACGTATACAATGAAAAGACAAAAATTTAACTACCAGTATCAACTAAAACTATCAGTAGAAAAAAAATGAAAAGAAAAAAAAACTACCAGAAGAAAAATATGTTGAAAACTAAGTGGTAAATATACAAGAAAAACCTACTACTTAGAAAATTTTACAAAAGTAGTCCTCCCCTTGGACTCAAATCCTCCCCTTAACCATGGCATCTAGGGATTAAGCATCCCAATATGAACCACTAGATGATTAAACCTAGGTCCATCAAATGCCTTGGTTAATAAATCAGCCACATTTTCATCTGTGTGAATCTTAAGCACTTGAATAAGATTTTTCTCATTTGCATCCCTTATAAATGGAGCCTAATATACTATGTTCTGTTGTTCATTAGTAGAAAAAGCAGGATTTTTAACAATGCAAATGGTACTTTGATTATCAATAAAAATTTTGGTGTCATAAAGTTGAACCCATAATCAAGTAGTTGATTTTGTATCCAAAGTACCTGACCATAACAATTAGCAGCAGCAACATATTTCTGCTTTTAGTGGAAGAAGGATAGGCCACAATGGTTTAGCTTTTTGCACTGCCAAGAAAATCAACCTCTCTACCCAAAATTGACAATCCCACCAGTTGTTGATTTCTATCACCAGAGAACCAGCAATAATCACTGTCACTAATGCTTCCCAATACAAAGGATAAGCCTCTTGGTACCATAGACCTAGTTTTTGGTTGGCCTTTAGAGATACTTAAAGAACTCTTGACTGCAATCAAATTTGAAAGTCAAAGGTGTAAACCTGGTGTCTAGATCAAGCACTCACTTCAAACTGAATATCAGTGCCTTGAAAGACCGTCAAATACATGATAGAACCTATATATGGGATCTGTATAAATTAACATAAACACATCATCAGGTCAGTCCTTAGATTTTGTCTTTGAAGCTTCAAAGGGTGTGTTGCGAGTCTCGAATCGCCATACTCAATATTGTCTTAAGCAAGTCCTATGACATACTTATCTTGGCTGAATCAAGATTCCTCAAGCTCCTGCTTCACTTGTAAGCATAAGAAAAATGTTAACTCACACCATGAGCACTCATCTCAAATTCTCCCTTTCATCAAGACCGCGTCAAACTCTATCAGCACACCAGGCCTTGTTTGTAGACCCAAAAATAATGTCATCTACATAGACCTGAACTAGTATGATATCCCTGGAATTCTTCTTAATGAAAAGAGTTTTGTCTATTGTACCTCTTCTGTAATTATGCTTTAACAAAAAAGTAGACAATCTGCAAGACCAACCGATGTGCTGATAAGACCATACAAGCTTTTTCACAACTCTGTTAAACAATATGCTTAGGGGAAAATGAGGAACTTCAATCCCTTCGGTTGAGTAATCATAAACTTCCTTCTGTCAATTATCCCATAAAAGCAGGCACTCTCAACATCCTTTGATATACCAATAAATCCCATATATGTGCCAAATGCTTAGGAATAGTCTAATACACAATTCTAGCAACTGGAGAAAAATACCTCATCATAATCAATCCCACCTCTTAGCCATTACCTTGAGCCCACCTACTGGTTTTTTAATTCCTGACAACTAAACCCTCTGCATCTCTTTTTGTGCTTCAGAATCCATTTTGTCCCAATACAATTTTTTCCATCTGGTAATAGGGACAAGCTTGCCATACTTCCTGAATAACAAACTGTTGCATCTCCCCTCTTAGCATGAGCTTCAATCCAACCGGAACATTAAGAGTGTTGCTGTTGGTGTTTTTGGCATTTTGAGTTCTTGAGTATCACTGCTTGGTTCAAGTTGTGATAGAAAACAAGCAAACAGACAATGATAATTAGTCTTGTGTGATTGTTCCCTTTGTTTGAGCATACAACATAGCAAACCAAAGCACTTCACAACCAAATTTATGACTTCTTCAATGCGTACCTTTTTGTCTAACGGTGAAGTTGAGATCCCTAAGTATCTGTGAATGAGGATGAATAGTGGGTTTCACTCCTCTTAAAAGGGTTAGGAACTGAATCAACAACTACACTTGTGGCTAAGTTTTTGTGGACGATGTACCACCAAAATGCTCTACAATTAAAGGAGGAGAAAAGGCCAATGTCATAATGGTTGGTGTATTATCCTCCATTTCGTACAATAAGGACATAGGAATTTTGCAAGGTGTCATAAGGAGAAGATATCTTGAGAGAATGTTCACTTGAAGCCTTAATAAATACCAGGATGGGAAGTGATCTGCATCATTATCAACAGGTTTAAAAACAGGAGTAGATGGATCAGTAGGACCATCAGTAACACTTGCAGCAGAATCAACCTTACCAGCAGGAACCCTATTCCTACTGGTTGCAAGATCAGCTTGACTCAGATGCGTCTCAGCTGTAGCATTGGCTTCAAAGCTTGCTTTGAAGCCTAGCAATTTCCCTGCATAATCTGAACTGCTCACAAACACCTATGTCATAAGCAATTCATGAACCTTTGTACCTGAAAAAAAGTTTAGAAGGAAAAGAAGCAACAACTATGACTTGTTCATTTCACACTCCGAATCTGAATCAGCTTTATGTAACGCATTGCATTTTAGTAATCTTTGGATACCTGCAGGATGATTTAGTTTTTAAAATACCACTCATAGAGCCCAAACCTGAACATTATTAGTTTCTCTACAAAGATAGCTCAGATTAATGTTTATTCTATCTTTTTGCTGGATAAGTTGTAGACTCTATAAGCCTTACTATGAGCAGCATACCCAACAATAAAGCCTTCATCAGCTTTTCCCTCAAATTTTCCCAAGTGGTTACTGGTGTTAAGTATGGTCATAAGACACCCAAAAGATTTAAGATGACTGATGTTGGGAACCTTCCCAGACACAAGTTCATAAGGTGTCCCTATGTTATGAGTTAGTCACTAGAACCCTGTTCAAACATAACAAGCCTTACACACGTCTTCTGACCAAAACATAGGTAAGGCAACTTAAGAGTCAGCAAGCATAGTTCTTGTTGCCTCTATGAGGGTTTTTCTATTCTTTCTTTCAGCAACCCCCATTTTGATGTGGTTTCTGGCATACTATAAATCCCATCTAAACCCTCTTGACCCACAAGTTCAATTAAATTTAAAGAATTTTAAACTCTGTACCATTGTCACACCTTATGGCTTAACCATTTTATAGTTTAACACTGGTTTTTTCAATAAAAGTAATAAAGTCCTTAAGGATACCATATGTTTTTCAATCCTACTCCCCCAAAAAGAAAACCCAAGTAAACCTGGCTATAAGTCATCTGTACCACCAAGGAGTATACATGTGATCAATGCTTCTGAATGAAAGTAGACCAAAAAGGTCCATGTAGTAACTGGTAGTGAGGAGCAGAAATGGTACTTCATAGCATGTATGCCTTTTAGAAGCCTTGGTTTTGCTTTCCTATTGTTGCATGACAACATAATTGTGCTCATTTGTGAAGATGTTTGGATGGTAGTCCATTGAGCTAAACCATTCTTTGCCGAGCTTGTTTCGAAGTTTTTGAAGTTCACATGAGCCACCTTCTATGCCATTTAGTAGACTGCAACAAGGAACTTTGTCCAGCAAACAGGTTGACATTCTCTTTCAGGTTTTGATGTCAGACCAAATTGAAGCAGTATATATTGTTCCTTTCTTGGAAACTCAAAAGAACCTACCAGACTATTCCTCAGGTAGTTGGAACTCCTTTAGGAGAGAACAAGGCACAATTTATCAGTGAAAAGGACTGTTCTTTGGATCACAAATTTGTGATACAGAGAAGAACAATTTAAAGTATTGATGAAGCTCTTCCACATAATAAAGCATTTCAAAGATTCAATATTGGAAGTCCTTTATAGTGCATTTTCTAGTGATTTTGCCATCTCCAACGCTCCAAAAGACACAGTAACCCTCCTACATATCTTCCTACAAAGTCCATAACCCATTCTTCCTATTTCCTTCATGCTTCTGGAATAACCACTATCTACAATTCCTAAATCTCTATTCTTATGAGGATTTTCCTACAATACACAATACAACACACATTAGTATACATGAGAGATCCAAGTCATTACTGACTTGGACCTACCTTGTGGATCATTTAAGAGTTAAACCATGTAGATTGAAATGCATCCACCATTGTCTTAGATACCCCATGCAGTATAGGCCTATGCTATGTCGCCAAGAATAACTGCTGAGGGCTTAACAGCAGTTCCCCATCTTCCCTCATCCATAGACATTTGGTTATAAAATCCAGGCCTATGAAAGTGTTGAAAATAATGGCTTGTTAGTTTGGTCATAGGTCGAGCAGCATTATTTTTCCAACCAACAGAAAATGTTTTACCAGCATGAACAGATGTGGGTCTATTCCTACTACCAGCGGGAACATATGTTGTTTTATGCCTACTATCAGCAGGAACAAATGATGGTCTATTTCCCAACTACCACAGAACAGATGATGGTATATACATATTCGCAGACTACCAAGCAGGAACATATGCTGCTTTTGTACAACTGAGTGAATATTTGCAACATTAGTCCATATAGGTTTATTATGCACTTCCAACTGTTTCTCATAAAAATCACAATCCTTTATCAAATGAAATTTACTACCACAAACAAAACATGTCTTAGAACCAAAAGACTTTCGTTTACATAGACTCCTACTTTTTATTCCACTCTTATTACATAAATTCCTAGGAAGCTTTTACATTCTCATTCTCCCTAAAATGAAAAACTAGAATCAGCATTGGTGGAATTTGGATTGTTGGTCAAGCAGTCTTGACCTGGCTTGAAGTCAACTGCACTAGGGCTAGAGGCTAATGGTTCATTGTCTTCGGGACTTAGAGGCCGTTGACACTTGAAACACAGGATTGCAAAGTCATGGTCTCTGTTTCTGGAGAACAATGTCACAGTTATCGACAACATACAAAGTCATTAGATACAGTAGTTAGTTTTCAAAACAAATATTGGACTATAAACCATAGTAAACTGTGTATCATCAGGTCAGGAATGTTTCGAAGGAGGCAATTGAAATTCCAGATTAAAGGATAGAGGAACAGCTAGCATTCCACACGAGCTTTGACAAACCTGTCATAGAGAGTATTCTCATGCAACATGTCCTTCAGGTTTTGTGGTCAAATAAGCTAAGTTGCCAGAGGGATCTAAACACTCATCTGATCTAAAAAGTTTTCTCTGCAAATCCTAAACCAAATTTTGATCTTGAGACATGGAGCAAGGGATCAGTTTGTCATTTTTTTTTGAAGAGTCCTTTTCCACTTTGTCAAACCATGCTTATACTCTCAAGTTGAACCTTATCATATCATATTTTCATGTTTAGACTTGTTTATATTCAGTTTCTACAGTAAATTTTAACATGTTTGATGTGTTTTCCATATTAGCAGTTAAAGAATTCTAATTCTTT
The DNA here is from genome assembly GCA_026074375.1 of Tanacetum coccineum. Taxonomy (NCBI): domain Eukaryota; kingdom Viridiplantae; phylum Streptophyta; class Magnoliopsida; order Asterales; family Asteraceae; genus Tanacetum; species Tanacetum coccineum. The sequence goes on from BQNB010105710.1 coordinate 12,611, forward strand.
TCTTCTAATGCTAGCTGATTACTTTGGTACCATACCCTTCTGTTGTTCTAAAGTTTGTAATAGTGCTTTTATATGCTTGGACCTGAAGATATAACACTCTTGTAGTTGAGCCTATCCACATTGTCAAATTCCTTTTAGTAGCATATATAAGTTCACAACGCAAAGTACAAGGTTTGTACCTGAGAAAGAGATACCCATTAGGCAAATTGTTAGCGAGCATCAGTAGGAAACATCATTAGCAACATCACCAGTAGCATTACCAGTAGCACCACCAGTAGCATCTCCTCATATTCATCAATCATCCATATACTTAAGCAGCACCATTTTCCACATCTTCAACGCTTCAGTGATCAGACCAGTATTAACATTGAATCAACAGACAACAGGCCTTTGGTTCTTCTGTTTTAATCCAAGCACCTTCAGTTTGAATAAAGGAGTACCTTGCTTTTAGAATCCACTATTTTCCTGTACATTTCCCAAGCAAAGTGACCCAAACTCTGAGCATTTATAACATTTGGACCTTCTTCTATGTCAAACCTTGCAGCATCCTTGTTATTAAACTCACTTTCTACCCAGCTTTCCTTTTCAAAGTCAGTTAATCCTAAACGAGATCATTGCCATTTGCCATTGATTGTCTAATTCCTCATCCAAATCCAATTTAACCAAATTTGATCAAAATCTTCATAAAGTGATCCTGCTGTTGTGGATCCCTTTTCACAACAAAGGAATGGAGAACATTTTCCATCACATGCTGAGAAGCAGTAGACTTGATTGAAGCAGAAGTAAAAGTTTGTTGAATGGGATTGGATAGGGATATGACATCTTTAAATAGTGCAAGCCGCACTAATAAAATGCTGAATGGGTAGCAGCTGAGAAAGTACCTTTCTAGAATCATAACTTGACCACCCGTTACATCAATTTCAAGAGTCCTAAGACTTGTAGAAAGATCATCAAAGCGTAGATAATCAAGACCACCTTTGTTTTTTAAGAAGTGAATAGCCACCTGTACCAAAAGTGTAAGTGCTCTGAGAAACTTCAGTTACAATCTTCATTGTCTGGCTTAGCTTGCATCTGATTGAGGTTGACGTCAATATCTTAATGATTCTAAAAAAATAAAAAAAAAAAAAAAAAAAAAAATACTAAAAAAAAAGGGAAAAAAACTTGTCATAGCCCTTCATCCAAAAACCCTCTGATTCAGATAAATCCCTAGAATTCTGAAAAGGTTGGTTGAGTGTTTCTCCTAGCTTTAGCATTAGAATTTCCCTTCCATCATTTCTTAGACTCATCATTACCTCCAAATCTGGCTTTGACAGCCAACCAAATATCCCTTGCATCATCTAGATGGTGAAAATCAGCCATATGATCCTCAGGAAGAGACTGAAGCAATATAGTTCTTATAGCTTTCTGTCCTCTTAAACAGCAATGTGTTCTTCAACAGAAACAGGAGGAAGAATCATAATATTTCCTTTTGGATCTCTGCCTGTCCTTTTCCTGCTGTTTCCATTTAGAACAATGTTCCATAAGTTGTGATCACTGTTCATGATCCAATACTTCATCTTCATAGCCCACGTCTCATATTCTTCCTTCTTTAAGTAAGGCAAATTTGCATTATTGTTGAGACCGTGGGTAGTGTGATATATGTTTGGAGGTGTTGATACTAGAGTGTGGTATTTGTGAGGTTTGAGGGGATTTGGAGACTTAAAAACTGTTTTTTTAAAAAAAAGTTGGACGCGATAACACAGGTTCATGTGTTGATTGTGAAAGTGAATGTAGATACATGGGAGGTGGCATAAGATTGTTTGTTGATGGATTTCTTGAAGTCATTTGTGAAGTTTTTAATGAGTAATCAAAAGTAAAGTTTCTATAACAAGGCTCTTCTTCCTGGCTCGATACCACTGTATGTCCAGCCCTAGATAGATCTCACGACAGCCAGTTGAGATTAGAGCACTATGTAATCACAAGCAACTGCTAATAGAGACTCCTAACAAATGAAAACAATTTTTTTACGCGGAATATAAACAACATAGTATAAAAGAATTACTGAAAACAAAGTATCCTCTATGGATTTTTTTCTATTGCTAATGAAAGTGTTTTACTGTATCGAGTCAAATCAGATTACTTCATACCAAGCCGTTAAGTTTTCTTACAGAATACCCATGAAACCCTAAACAAAAAGCTAAAGTGATAGAGTTTATCACTATAATCCTAGGATATCTCATGCATATCCCTATTACTACTACATTATATAACCCGGAGTAAGCATAATACTGACCAAGTACAAATATTTTTCTACCACAGGAATAACTTTTGTACTGCTAGATACTACTATACTATTAACCTTACAAGTAGGTGAACTACACTACCAGCAAGGAACTTTTTACTCGTACCGTTAGAAACATACAGAATCAACTAATATTAAATCTCTATTTACAAAATTCCTAACACTCAACACCCGAGAGTTGTCTACACGCCAATTCTCGACATCAATTACTTTCGTCACTTTCTTGATATTATTCGAAATTACGATCCCATGGATGATGAACCCATGTGGGCTACCGACCGTGTTGTCACTCTGACTTCCGGTTCCGCAATTACCATTCCCGAAACCGAAAATGAATTTGCTATTAAAGGTAACCACCTAACTCTTATCAAAAGAAAACCAAATCAAAGAAAGAACCCAAAACTGATCCGTCATAAACACATTTATGAATTCCTCGTAATATGTGATATGTTCAAATACAGAGATACCGAGAATGAAGCTGTCCACCTGATGATGTTTCCCCTATCACTCACTGGAGAAGCAAAAACCTGGTTGGACGAACTCAATGAAGGAACTATAGAAACGTAGGATGAACTTTGAATTGCTTTCATTAATTGATTCATTCACCCAGCTCTTTTCAATATACTCCTCGGAGAAATCCGAGCCTTTTCTCAACATAAAAACGAATTTGTAACCGATGCTTGGCTTCGTATGAAGGAAATGCTCAGAAACTACCATGGTCACAATCTGTCCAAGGGCAATATCATAAAAAAATTTACCACAGTCTTAACGAAATAACCCATGAAGTTCTAAATGCCGCAGCTGGTAGTATTTTCCTCTATAAAACACCAAATCAAGCTTGTCAACTTCTCGAAGGACAAAATCTTTACTCAGCTGCGACTGGTGCTAAAACCCAAAAAATACAAAATCAACTCTTAAAGAAAACTGTTGCCTTCCTCGCCATGAAGGTAGCAAGTAATTCAACACTTAACAAAATTATGGCCATGAAATTGAGCCATAAAATACCATGAAAATGGATTTCTAGCATATAATTAATTCTAATCTCGTTCAAAACAACCAAACCTTGACGATGATGACATACCCATGTCACGTGAAGAAGAAGCCAAATGCATGCAAACCTTCCGTCGTACTCGTTTTTAAAATGATTACCACGATTGTGATTCCAACCGCGATAATTGGTGTTCAATCGGACAAAAACATACAAAACTAGATAGAACCTATCAATCTCACTCTAAAGACAAACCTGGCTTTCAAAAACAACTAAGCGATTTCATAAAAGCTTAACACTCAACCAATTCTTTTGTCAAAGATACTTTCATGGATCTCAAAAACAAACTCGAAACAACAACCAAAAATCATCAAGCATCAATCCAAAATCTCAAAGCAAAATTTGATAGATTTACTGACAAGCAATCTGGTCGACCTTCTGGATCTATTCCTAGTAACACTCAACCTAACCCAAAAAGTAGCTCATCTAAACCTTACCAACCATTCGCAAGCTCAAAACCATGCATGGACAATGCCGTATTTACACGGAGTGGTAAATCTTACGACCCACCAGTCAACCCAAATGATTAAAACGATTCTGAAACTCCTATCAACTTCGATAGCGATGATGAAGATGATAAACCTACACCTCAACCTAAACCTAAAAATCCCAAACCAATCAAAGAAACACCGATACCCAAACCATACAAACCAAAAACTCTATATACTCAACGCCTGATCAAAGAGAAAATGGAAGCTTGTAGAATAATCTTAACACAAGTATGGAATGATTCACTTAGAGTTTTAGAGAGAGAGGTGGTTGGATGAACACTTAGAGAGAGAAAGAAAAATGATAATATTAACTAAGTAAAAAGTGACCAACTAACCAAACGCAACTCCCTATCCAAGCTATGGAGAGGGTACTTATACTTTAGTCTTGGTTGGCCATGGACCCTTAGTGGGCTTATCCATGGGCCTTTGGCCCGGTTAGCTTTATAACTTAACCTTACAACTTACTACGAGCTACAACTAACTATATTGGTAAGTGACCTGCTACTTTTTCATATTAATTAACATCTTCCCCTAATGAGGTTCCACTGCCAACTTACAAAAATTTAACTTTTAGCAACATAATGCTTTCACATCCGCTCTTGAGCTCGTATCTTAACTTTAATCATTAACTTAATGATGTGATGAGTGATTCCATTGACCTTTGATGTGAGCTTGTTCCTTTGTCCTGACATGAATGTGATCTTTGAGCTTCTTGAAATCATTCACCCAAGTATAAACTCTTTCGCCATCATGTAAACTTTGCCATATCGTGAACTAGTTAACTTCTGGAACCAACATTCACATACCTTTCTGTGATTTGATAATCTAAAAGCTGTAATAATAATGGTCGCCATCTTTCTTGAATTTTTTTTACTTAAACACTTTGTCACTTTAAAATGACTAGGTATCGAGAGTAGCGGAAGTCTTGAACAGTACCTTGAGTTTTTCAAGATGACTTATATTTTGCGATTGGTTATGAGCAAGTGCTAAAAATCTTATGATCAGCTAGAATCAAGTACCTCCATCACCATCTATAAATATTCCAAAAATAAAATAGTTATGCAATAAAAGCAGGTACGCAATATGGCTTTTCATTCGCGCCAGAAGTTATGGTTGGAGTAACCTTCAAATCATAAGATCGAACCTGTGATCAATAGATGTCAATAAAGAAGACGCTTCTTAACAAGATTTTCCGAGCTTGAGTAATATCAAGACTTTCAACACATATGTATCATATTCATCAAACCTCAGCGTGTTATCATTATCGGAACGTCCACAAAGCAGACAACACGAAAAGAGTGAACCTGCGATAACTATCCTCACACCGATTGAAATAGAAAAATTGATTTTGAAAATCAATCGACTTGGTCCACTTGCTAAAGTGTTTTGTGACGCACAATTCGAGAGTGTTAATCATTTCAAAATTTATCAGCAATCGTCAATTCATAACCTGAAACAAGTTTGATAGTTCTTATAAATCGCACCATTCTTTCTTTCTAGTTAGTCAAAATTTGATTTATATAGAATCTGCACAATCACCTACCATGAGCATTTTTAATTTGGCTCTAGCAGGATTTTCCATCTTCAATTCGAATGAAACCCACTCGGATGATCAAGGCAAAAACCAAGGATAATGCAGGAGGACTCTTAATAAGATTAAATGTGATCACATTGTATAACCAAGCAAGCAAAAATTTGACAAGTGTCCTATGAGATTTATAGGATGATCCTTTTTTGGATCTAGACTCAATATTGCACTTTGTTTTTATTGTATTCGAGAGGCTGGAGCAGACTGCCAACCTTTTCAATATCAACCAACTCGGGAGTACGAAATTTGATAGAAATGCGGGTAATCTCTATGAGAAAGAAAGCCAGAGTCTATTGAGAGACCTTGAGTCACGGCTAGGGGGATGTACATAGCGTCATCTGGGGTCCATGACTGTTCTTCCATGTCCAGAAAACACCTAGTGTTTCCGACAGATTATGTATTGACTCGGTTTCTGCCTAAGTGTATGGAGGGCTTCTTTCTTTTCACCCTTTATCCTTACATTTCTTTTTCATTCTTCAAAACGCCTTTCAATTGCATACCGAACTTCCGAAACTAACACCATTAGTTTTGTTTCCAGTGTTAGCATCTCCACTCAGTCGCATTATTTCCCGATTCTCATTTGTTTTCTTTCTCATTTTTGTTATCATACCGAGGGACTCAACAACTAACTAATGGATATCCCTGAGAAAGACCCTCTGGGTTAATTTCTTTTGGGTTTAATCATAGTGATTAGAATACCATGCCTAAAATCCTTAATAACTCCCCAGAAATTTAAATAACATGGTCGGCTCTTTGGGTATTCCATCACAATCAATAACCAAAAATCATTTAAGTTCAATCAAAGTGTTTGATTAAAAATACCAAAAGATTTACACTTTGAGAGTATTTCATCATCACTAAAAGCTCCCATTAACATGTGCAACCATAATCTGTGAGTACATGCAAAAGTTGAGGCATTAAGTCATTTTAAATATGATACATGTCACATAATTTATTTATTTAATCACATTCTCTATCCCTTATCTATAATGTTAACCATTAATATTTTTTTTTGGATACAATTGAATAAACGGATTTGGGACAAAATAAACTAGATATGGTGTGAAAACACATATCCATTAATACCAAAAATAGCCCTAAATGACCAAAAACAAGCTTAATAAGGCAAAGATAAATGTTGTTTTTGTTTTTGTGTATGCAGTGTATTGATAAAGCAAAAATCATGAAAAACCGTCAAAAATGGGCAAACACGGACACGGGAAACGAAAGAGCACAAAAGAAGCCAGCAAATCAAGGCAAAGTCAAAAAGTCAACCTTGGTCAACTCTCAGTCAACCAAAGTCAACTCGGTCAAACCACAAAAGGACAAAAATCCAAATTACAAAACCATTCCACAAAGTTTCCAAAGTTACACAAATGATCCCTAAGCTTAATGGGCCAAATCCTATCAAAACCATACCCGGATCCAAAGCCCAAAATCATTAAACTTTACCCGGCCCAAAACCTTAACCCATAACCCTTTTAACAAGTCCAGGGATTGAAGTTGCCAAAACTGGAAGTCATTTAACACTATGACTTGTGTTTACAACAAAAAAGAGGGACGCATTTTGCCAATTCACCCAAAACTCACAGCCCACCTTTTTTACCGCAATTTCGGTTAAAACCAAAAAAGGAGGCGCCAAGAACAAAAGCAATATTCATCATCTTCTCTCTCATCTCTCTCGTTTACCCTCTCAGCAAATCAAGTGTCAACTCAAAATTAAGGTTCAAAAAAAGGTAAACAAGTGTCATGAACAGAGATGGCAAGGACAAAAAAATGAATCGACAAATCTCGGATTGGTCTAGTCAATCGAGGAAGAACATGGTGCCAAATGAAGAAAGCACAAAGGAATATGGGTAATCTTGCCACTTAAATCAACTCTAAGAACAAGCACAAACGCACATCAATGAGATGCCAGCTGGCAATCCGTATGAGTGAATCACATTACCTAGGAGGTCCATAATCAACTCTCCAATGATTAGAAGATCGTACGGATATGACAATGATTGAAGGAAGCGTGCAGAGGGCTCAAGGTCTAGAAAGTTCAGCTGCAGGCTATAAATAGCCCACACTCTCACACACACAAAGGGGGTAGCTTTTAGTCTTTAGATTTTAGCTTAATTCTAGCTTATGTAATTTTCATTTAAAACTTATGTAATTTCCTCTTCAATATTGTAATCAAGCTTTTATATTAATGAAATTGTGTTTTTACTTTTAAATAATCTGTCAAAAGCTCTCTTACTTCACTTATAAGCTCTCACAAGTCAAGATGTTAAGCTACAATGTCATAAGCTACTCATAAGCTCTCACAAGTCTATAAGCTTGAGATTGAGCTATTAGTTCACTTAATCTACTCAAAACTTAAAATTAGTTAAAAGTACCTTTGCTTTGGATTGTTACTTTTGGAAGAGAAGCTAATAATGGAAGAGCTTCTATGGACCTTTACTAGCTTATCCATAAGGATAAGCTAGAGCTAGCAGATAAGCTCATAGAGCCTTTTAAGCCTTTGTTTTGCTAAGGCAATTTGTAAGTTCCCATTTAAATTCCTTGCCTTAATTTTCTAGCTTAAATTAGCTTAGTAGTTGCTTATTTGCTTAATCTAATTACTTATTAGTGCTTATTATTGTCTTAGTATGCTTATTAATCATCTTAGTTAATCTGTTTTTAGCTTAGGGAGATTAGATCTTAGAATTTCATTACTTGTCTAAAAATTCATAAAAAACCAAAAAAATTGGTTAAGTTTCGTGTTAGATCTTAGATTTGAGCCATAATTGTTTGCTGAATTATGTCTGTTAAGCTTTCCTTAAGCTAAGTAACATCTGGTAATTAGGATTTGCTAGTTAGATTGAGAAATTTTAGGTTAATATGAAATCTATCTAGGATTAAGGAGTGTTTGGAATAAGAGTAGTTTAACTTCAAAAGTCAAAGATAATTGGTAAAAGCACTTTGGCCAGTTTGATTATCATTATTGATTGAGATGTGAATAGATTTGATAGCTTAGATTTTGCTTGAAAATATTTTGTAGCCTTAAATTTTTATCTCAGCACCAGGGTAATTTCTCAACTGTTCTTATTTGTTTAAATTTGAACCAAGCTCTTGTAGGCTTGGTTAGTGTTAAAATTTAATCATACACACCCACCTTGAGTGTGTAATGCAGTTTTAACCACTTTGGTAGCCTACACATTTAGAGTGTGCATTTTGTCATTTGCATCAGTAGTGGTAACAATAAGTTACTACTACTGTCCTTTTTTGCTTCATTTTTAGCTTAAGTTTATAGGAGTTAGGTGTTTAAATTCAAGTAGTTTTTAGTTTACATATAGGTTATTGTAGATTAAGACTTATTTTAAATTTTCTAGCTTAATCACTTAGGATATCTAGCTTTTTAAAAGTCATATAAAGAATCCAAAAAGATCAAAACATTAGTCTTAGGATCCTAGCTTTTGAATTTGAATTTCTAGCTTCTAGTATAAGTTTTTATGATTCAGTTCTATAGCTTAAGTGTAATTAGACTTGTTTTCAAAAGCTTAAGGTTAGGTTTAGCTTAATAAGTTTTCTAGCTTAAGTGCTTTTTGAGCTTTTTGAATTAAAACCTGAGGTTGCCTTTTTAATCTTAAAATTTAGTTAGCTTCAAGTAATTTTAGCTCAAGTAGCTTGTTAAATTTAGTTTCAGCACATCATAAGCCTTCCATAACAGCTTTTATTTTGAAATTTGAGCTTAATTTGAGGGCTGTGGGTTCATTCAAGTGCACAACTAGTATTTTGGCTTCTAAAAGCCACTTTCTGTAAACAGCATATTCATAAGCTCTTTTTGAGCTTATCTTTGACTTTCAGCTCAAGCTTCTTTTATTAAAAATGTTCAAAAACTTGTCCTTTACAGCTTTTAACTTTTAGTTTTCAAAAATAAAAAAAATCAAAAAGGTTGTTAGCCAACTTTGAACCCGTGACCTCTTGCACACTTACCCAACGTGTTAACCATCATGCTACAATAGCTCATCCATCAACTTCCCTTTTCATAAAATTGTTATACACGTTTTCAGTTTCCTTTTTCATTATAAGCCGTAGCTTAACATTGCTTATTTAGGGCTTATTTGTTAAGCTGTGAGCCTTTTCTTATTTTTCCTTTGATCTTTATAGCTTTTTAGATTTTCCCTGAATTTTTGGTAATTTTCCATTAAATAGATTATTTTTAATCATTTTTCTTAGGATTTAATTTTCGAAAAATCATAAAAAATAGAAAAAAGTTTTAGAAAAATACAAAAAATAGTTTTTAGTTTTATAAAAATTACTTTTAGGTTTCCATTCAGAAAAATCATTTTTACACCTTTTAGATTTTAATTTTCATTCTTAAGCTTTTATTTTTAATTTTATTAAAATTTGGATTTTAATTTTAAAAATAGTTAAAAATAGTTTTATGGTTTTTATGTTACTTTAGACTTTTCTAAGTTTAAAAATCATTTTTCTTAATTTTTAGGACTTAATTTGCTATTTTTTTAGAATTTAATTAGGTTTAATTAGTTTTTTTTACTTATAAAAAATTCAAAAATAACCAAAAAAATAATTTTATTTCTTTAAACTTACTTTTTAGTCAAATAGAGTCCATTTAAAAAGAAAATTTTAAGTTAGGTTTATTTTTAGCAAATTAGGTTTTTTGACCTCCATTTAAGGGTCCCGTTTTGCGTTTTTTGTTAAATTTTGATTTCGCGTTATTTGTTTTCATAAAATTTGTTAATTGTTAAAAGTAGTTAATCAAATCAACTATTGTTTCCCATTCAAATCATTGTCCAAGCATCAAACGTAGTTTCAATTTCACAAGTCGTTGGGGAAACGACCCGGGAAATCATACTTCCCGGTTAAGATACGAATGATATTATATTATATATATTTTGAATAATTTCCTTTTCACCTTTGTCCTCAAGGGTAAATTGGTAAATTTTTATCGTATTATATATTATATATTTTAAGCGTATTAAATTTTTGGCGCCGCTGCCGGGGATTTGTGATTAAGATTCTATCGTTTGAAGTTTGTTGATATTAATTTGAAGACCCTTTCATTTTTGAAAGTTTTGTTTTTGTTAAAAAAAATAAATAAATAAATAAAAAAAATTATAAAAATAAAAAGTAAAAAATATTTTTCTTTTCTTTTTAGTATAAATAGATGATTAAAAAAAATTCAATTTAAAAAAATAAACAAAGTTGGTAAAAGAACACCAACAAATAATACCTTCAATTGAGGTATTATCATAATAAGTTCCCAACTCGAATCAAAGATTTCAAAACATACAATTTGTGTCATTTACGAAGTACGACTCACCTTAAAAAGTAAAATTTTTAAGAGCTACCGTGAAGTAAATGTGACTATTTGGTTTAAGTTGTCTTCTCGTTATCCGTTAATTTAGTTTGTGTAAAAATAATAATAATAATTTAGTTTCCGGTCAGGGATTTCAGCTGGCAAAGAAGTTGACATTGGGCTTAGTGGAGATGGTGACAAAGCCTTACGTCCTGCGGATATTTTACTTTATTCGTGGG
>BQNB010105712.1:0-17566 GCA_026074375.1 Tanacetum coccineum
TATTAGTCACAGGAGGTGGTTCAATAAGCGTAATGTTAGGTAACGGAAAATTTGATAAGAGTCAAGGAATTTGCAAAGGAGTGTTGATAACATTTCCAGAACTACAGATCCTTGAAGATTTTTATCCACTGGATTTAGGAAGCACAGATGTAATACTAGGAATTAAATGGTTAGATACATTAGGGGATACATCAGTTAATTGGAAGAAATTAACGATGTCTTTTGAAATTGACAACAAACGGGTGATGATTAAAGGCGTTCCAGGGTTGTGTCGTTCATTGGTGTCATATAAGGCTTTGCTACGGTCTTTGCAAAAAGAGAAGGGAGGTTTTTTAGTCGAGATGAAAAGTTTGGAGGAGTCATCAGAATTATCAACTAAGCAGCTAGAGGAACACAATAAGATATTAGCTAAATTTGAGAAGATGTTTTTCACTTACCTAGAGGGTTGCCTCCTCACCGTGACCATGAACATGATATAGTACTGAAGGAGGGAACAACACCTATCAGTGTGAGACCGTATAGGTACCCGTATGCGCAGAAAAATGAGATAGAAAAATTGGTCAAGGAAATGTTGGAAGCAGGAGTGATTCAACCGAGTTCGGGTCCATTTTCAAGCGTTGTATTGTTAGTTAAAAAAAGAAAGATGGCAGCTGGCGATTTTGTGTTGACTATAGAGCCTTAAATAAGGCTACGGTTCTGGATAAGTTCCCCATACCGGTCATTGATGAGTTACTAAATGAATTACATGGGGCAACGATATTTTCCAAGCTTGACTTAAAGTCTGGGTATCACCAAATACGTATGAAAGATGAATATGTATCAAAAACCGCATTTCGAACTCACAAAGGCCATTACGAGTTCCTGGTAATGCCGTTTGGATTGACAAATGCACCAGCAACATTCCAGTCCCTCATGAATAAGGTATTTAGTTCTTTATTACAAAGATTTATGTTGGTGTTCTTTGATGATATATTAATCTATAGTAGAAACGCATACGATCACAAAGAACACTTGAAACTTTTTTTAGCTATTTTACGGGGACATGGATTATATGCCAACAAAAAGAAATGTTCCTTCTTTTAAACTCGGGTGGAATATTTAGGACATATTGTCACGGGAGAGGGAGTTTCTGCAGATCCTTTAAAAATTAAGGCTATGTCAGATTGGCCGGTTCCGAAAACCTTACAAGAATTGCGAGGTTTCTTAGGTCTCTCCGGTTATTATAGAAAGTTCGTGAAGGGATATGGAAAAATTGCTTCAGCTCTTACCGAACAATTAGAAAAAGATAACTTTAGTTGGTCGGAGGAGGCAACATAATCGTTTAAAGCATTAAAAGATGCTATGACAAGAGTTCCAGTTCTCGCGTTTCCAGATTTTGATAAATAATTTGTTGTTAAATTCGATGCGTCTAAAAAAGGAGTAGAGCCGTGTTGATGCAGTAGGGAAGACCAATGGCTTATTTCAGCCAAGTCCTAGGAACGAGGGCGAGGTTGAAATCAGTTTATGAAAGAGAGTTGATGGCGATTGTGTTAGCAATCCAAAAGTGGGGGCCTTATTTAGTCAGTAGGCATTTTAAGGTTAGGACTGATCAGAAGAGTCTAAAATATATACTAGAACAGCGAATGGTGATTGAAGAGTATCAAAAGTGGCTTGTTAAGTTGATGGGTTATGACTTTAGTATCCAATATATGCCCGGAAAAGAAAATGGAGCTGCTGATGCTCTATCTCGAAAGGATGAAATAACTACGTGTAATGTGATATCTATTACTAGTATTCAAGATTTTGAAGACTTATTATTGGATTTATCGCAAGACCCCGAACTAGAAATAATTAAAAAAAAGTGCAAGAGGGACACAGGGATTACGATGAGTATCGGATTAATAAAGGAAGACTATTATATAAGAACTGTTTAGTATTGCCATAAACCTCAAAATGGGTCCCTTTACTATTTTTGGAATTCCACACAAGCGTAACAGGAGGGCATGCAGGTGTCTTAAAAACTTATCAGAGAATGGCAATAGAATTTTATTGGGTAGGAATGAGAAATGATGTAGCAAAGATGGTTTCTGAATGTGTTGTGTGTCAGCGTAATAAGTACTCAACATTAGTTCCAGGAGGTTTGTTACAACCACTAGAGTTACCAGAGAAGGTGTGGGACGAGGTTACCATGGATTTCATTGACGGATTGCCACAATCAGAAGGGTATACAGTCATAATGGTGGTAGTTGACCGATTAAGTTAGGTTGTCCATTTCATTCCTTTACGGCATCCTTACACGTCAATTACCATTGCAGCGGATTTTCTACGAGATGTTATACGATTACATGGTGTGCCGCTTTCCATGGTCACAGATAGAGATAAAGTATTTATGAGTAATTTTTGGAAGGAGTATTTTAAATTACAAGGAACTAAATTGAAACGGAGTACTGCTTATCACCCTCAAACTAATGGGCAAACTGAGGTGGTTAATCGTAGTCTAGAAGCTTACTTGGGATGTTTTTCGTCGGAAAATCCAAAGCAATGGGCAAGGTGGCTGTCTTGGGCAGAATATTGGTATAACACCTCTTATCATACGTCTACTAACGCCACGCCTTTTATGGTGCTGTATGGCAGGGACCCACCTCGTATAATACAATATGAGGTAAGTTCAACACCCACTTTCGAGGTCGATGATTACTTGCAAGAGAGAGATAAGATACTTGAAGAACTCAAGAAGAATTTGCTCAAGGTTCAGCAAACTATGAAAAGCAAAGCTGATAGGCATCGAAGGGAGGAGAAATTTAAGGTAAGAGATTATGTTTTCTTGAAACTCAAACCATACAGACAACAATTAGTTGCTAGGCGGCGTAATGAAAAGCTCGCCCCTAAATATTTTGGACCATTTGAAGTGGAAGAACGAATTGGAGCAGTGGCTCATAAGTTAAAATTACCAGACTCATCATCAATACATCCGATCTTCCATGTATCACAATTAAGGAGGGTTATTGGTAGCAAAGTTGCTGAACCGGTGTTGCCCGAAGGTTTAACCGAAGATATGGAAGTGATATTACAACCTGAAGAAGTACTTGGAATTCATGAAGGAAGCAACTCATCTCAGGGGAGTCGTGAAGCTTTAATTCGTTGGAAGAATATACCAGGGTATTAAGCTATGTGGGAGCCTATTAATATGATCTGTGAGCAGTTTCCAGAATTCCACCTTAAGGACAAGGTGATTCTTTTGGCAGGGGGTAATGATACGAATCCAGATCCTAAGTGGGGCAAGGTCTTCCAGCGTCGTAAAAAACAAGTTAAGGGGCCTTTGAGCAATTAATTCGAATTGCTTTCCTAGAAGTGTTTATTTAGTCTATTTATGTTTAGGATTGTTTCCTTTATTATGTATTTTCTTGTGCAGCAAGTTTAGGGTGTTTAAATAGACCTCAAGATCATCGATGCTGGGCATTGAGATTTCTGGGAAAAAAGTCTATTGACTAGGGAGTGTGTCAACATCTCAAAGTGTGGTACTATCTTTCTTGTTCTTTCGTTTTTTGTTTGTTAAACTCAGTTTTCGTATTAGTTCTGATATAAACAGATTTTATCCAATTTGATTCATGTCAGAAAACTAACCTCTTTTAAAATAATGTAGAAATTTTCTTTTAAGTTTTTGACCCGTCATTAAGCATTTTTAGACTTAGTTAGCCTTGCGACAAAGTAAAACGACATTCCGAACAACTTTTATGTTTCGGCCGAAGGCCGAAACGGACAAGAAAATGACAAAAATCTCCTTTTTAGTTTTTGCAAAAAAAACTATTATTCTTATTAAGTTTAGTTTTTATTTTTGACATTTTTCTCAACTTCGATCGGTCGCCAAACGTTCGTTTTTAAGAGTTATCAAACGATTCATATATCGAATCGAAGCTACGGACATCCTCAACAATATTCTAAAGGCCAAAATCTGTTTTAAAATTTTTTACTCACCCAAAAATAACACGCAAACTTTCTACAGTAAATGTGACACTTACAAACTTTGCCAAACGCTATTTTTCGCACCCAACAAGCTTCAAAATGCACCTAGCTAACCTATCTTAGACCACTAACATCTCCAATTAATAATCCAACCTCAAAACACAACATGCACTAAGATCCATGGATTCATAATATAGAATTACATACATGCATACATAAATAAAATAAATCAACATAAGAAGTAAACAAAAATACTTACAATCTCTTAGGAATGCAAGAAAATCAAAACACACAAACCCTCCTTAGGTTTGATCCTTTGCCGAAAACCAAACAACCAAAAAAAACCCCAACTTGATTTTTACTTCACCAAATCTTGCATACACACTTAAAATCAAGCCATTGTAACACAACTGCATCTAATTTCGATTAAACCCTTTAAAATCAAAAATCAAGAAAATCAAGAATTTTGAAAAACCTTATACATGGAGGTTTTAAAGGTTGAAGAATGTTGGGGATTAGTTTAGGGATGATTTGGGATTGAGTGGGAGTGATTTAGGAATTTTGATTGATGAATTTGGTGGTTTTGGAGGGTGATGCGTTGAACAAAAGAGGGGGAGGAAGAGTCATTGGTTTTTTTTGTCTGTGTGTTTCTATGGGAAGAATTGGAGTGGGATATGGGTTTATATAGGGGATTAAAAGACTAGATAACTTCCTTTTATAAATAAAAAAATATAAAGAGGATCGTTGGTTTGTGTTGGTAACCAGCCCCCTTATGGGCTTGGGTTTATATATATTTTTTTCTTGTTAAAATTTGTATTACACAAAACTTAGGCCTAATTGTTTAATTAATTTGTTATTAATTGTAAAAACACGATTTCGACGCGGTTTCGGCAAAAACGCGAGAAAAGTCATAAAGTACTAAAATAACAATAAATGAGCTTTCGAAGCTAGAATATGGAGTTGTTGATTTCTCGATCGTTAAAACGGATAATTATCCAAAACATGACTCGCGAATAATTAAGATTGACGATCTTTACTAAATCGGCTAAAAATAATAAAATAAATTCTATAAAATTTAGAAAATAGAATTAAAGCTTGGGATAAACATTGACTTGAAACACGAGTTGCACAAAAACAAGCGTTAAATGCTAAGAGAAATGTGACCACATAAAAGTGACTCCAATAATAATTAAGGGAGTCGATTATCATACATTTCCTTTCGGTTACTGACCTCAAAATTGAAGGATGTCATAGTGACTCCACTTCCTTTTTCTGTAAAGAAGAAGAAGAAGATTTCTCAGACTGTGACTCCTACCTTACCCAAGTCACAGGGCCCTGAGGCTTCAGGGTCACTGCCTCAAAAGAGGAACAAGCCTAAGTCTAAAAAGACCACCCTTGAGGCCCAAGTAACACCGCCAACTATGCCTACGTGGATTCTGAGAAAACCCAATCAGTCTCCTCGGGTCAAACTGCTCATCCTCAAGATACAAAGAGACAAACACAACTCGCTGTTAAGGGATCCCATTCTCCACCTGATGAGGGCAATCGTAAATCACAACCTTTTCATGAGGGTAAAACTACTGATCCCAAAGACTCAGGGCGAAATGCTCAGCCCGCTGATAAGGGATTGCCTTCCATGATTCCTGATGAGGGTACTGGTAAAACCAAGCCTTTATCAAAAGGGCCACATGGGGACAAAGACTCAGAGGGATTTAAACCACCCGCTGATATGAAACCATCAACCACTCCTGTTGCTCATCTCTTAAGGACTGATGCTAAGTACTAGATGGACCATGCCCAATCCACTAAATTGAGGTATCAGTCCCTGACCAAAAATAAAGGCAAGCCTTCGTATGAAGGGGAGTTGGGTAACTAACCTTTGATCCTATCCATAGTTGCTGATGTTTAAGCACTTCTTCTCTCTGATGAAGAACTTATAAAAGAAAGTAAAGATGATGTATTCGAGGCTGGAGATGAAATGGATTACGACATCCATCACACTATTGAAGAAGAAACTTAGTCTCCCTCACCAACTATAGAGCAGCTTGAATCATCTCATGCACAGGAGACTGGTGAATCAGACTCTGACTCCTCTTGTCCTAAAGTTCTCAAGAGATATGACAATGTCTTGCCACTCAATGAAAAAAACTAGTACAATATCTTCAAAAAGTTTCTCAGGCACTTTATACCAGACTTACAGAAGATTAGTAGGAAAACATAAGGAAGTAGCTGCTTCATATGCTAATCTTAAGGGTGAAATTAAATGATTTCATGATACTACTTACAAAGTTCATAAAGGCATTGAGGCTTCCTTTGGCATATATGAGAAGCTCCTTGTCAAGTTTCAAGCTCAGTATGGTAAAGATGTTGAGAAAATCTTAGGTTCTCTCTGATTCATTCGGGATGTTGTCAAGGAACATCCTGCTCTCAACAAGTTATTGAAGCCACTGAAGCCTATACAAAGAACTCAACCAATCTTATTGAGCTACTCACACTTATCAAAAGCTTTGAATTCCAAGGATTAAAGTCTTTAGTTGAATATCTTTAGGCTAGTGCTCTCAGGCAGAATGAGCACCTAGCTGCATGGGCCAAGTCATCAACTTCCATGGCTTAGAATATTGGCCCAAGGATGACAAGTATTGAAAGCACTCAGTTTGCACTCAGATCTAAAATATATTCTCTCAAGCATGATACTTTTGAAATCAAGTCCATGATGACAGAGATTTTCAAGGTATTTGAAGGTCAGTCTTCCCTTAAGCAGTGTGCAAACAACAACACTTGATATCAATGAAGGGCCAATAACTATTAAGGGGGAGAATTTCACACATGCTGCCACTGAAGAACCTCCTTCTCAGACTAAGGGGGAGAATGATGATATGGAAACTTGTTAGCCGTGTTTTTATGTAAAGTGATGGTCATTATTATTCCTGAGCCTTGTATAAGAAAAACGTAGTTTACGAGAATTCATTTAAGCTAATTGGGCCTAGATGTCAGGCTTAAAGTCCATTTGTATTAGGTTCGGCCCAAGATAAAGCCAAATGACTCATTTAAGGTCATATCTTCCTTTAAATATAAATACCCCTTCCTAGCATGTTAGGAAGGGTGTTGCTTCTCATTTTCTCATAATTGAAGTCACCATTTTCTCTCTTTTATTTCTCTCTCTAAACCCTCTTTCTCTCTCTAAGATTTTTCTCTTATTTTGTGTGTTTTGGTAATGAAATGATAACCTAACATGTGGTATCAAGAGCCAAGGATTTTTTAGTGGTTGTTTTTTCGCTTATACAAATAGCTTATTCATAGCTTATCTTTGGATTCGTGTGTTTTTTTTGTTTCTCTTTTAAAACCGTAGCTTGTTTTCCTTCTTAACTCATTTTGTGGCTTAAAAAGTCTTGTTGTTAATCATCAACTTGTACTTTTGTGTATTTTGTGAAATATCTCAGCTTCTTAGGAGCTTTTTGTGGGTTAAAAACTATTTATATTGAGCTTATTTGGATTTGTCCTTGTCTTTGTCAAAACTGTAGACTTTTTAAGCTTATTTTGCGCTTATTTTGTGCTTATTTGGTGTTTTATTCGCGTTATAAGAAGCTTAATATATTGCTTATTCGTACTTTTCAAGGCTTTTTCCTTGTTGGTTCGATTTGTTTGATTGTGGTGGTGGATGGTATGTGTGTAAATACACATACCTTTTGCCTAATAAAACGAGCTAAAAAGACCAATAATGACCAAAAATACATTAAAATGCATTGTATATTTGTATTTTGTGATTTACGTCTTGTAGGTATGGATATTCATTCAAAGGACCAAAACAGACAAAGCCGAGCACGAGAATGGAATGAGCACGAAAAAACCAAGGCCGAAGGCGTACCCATATTTTACGGACCAACCGGGGCCCATTTTAATGGGCCAGGTCAGCCCATCAAGATGTATACCTATTAACCCTAACTTTCGTTAACCTATTATCCCTATAACCCATTTCCTGGCCCAAAATCATTAAACAAGCCCAAGTCCAATCTTATAACAAAAACACACAGGTCAAATTTGTTATTGTGCATCTCTTTCATTTTACCCTTTCCCTCCTAAATTTCACCTCATACGCAGGGTAAGTCACTCCCAAATTCACTCTCACATACGTTCCTACTCCCTTCTAGAAGTTCAAATACAACCTGTCACATCAAAGGAATGCCACGCTGGCAATCCCTTGTTTTCTCATTGGCTATGATACGTGGAATCAATTCAAGGGCCAAGATCAAATGTTTTAGGGCGGTTTGAAATCAAGGGTTATGATCAAGCATTGAGGACGCTCCTTAAAGGCCTAGAAGCTTCTCCTTTCAGCTATAAATAGCAGAGTTCACACACAGTAGAGGGCATCTAGGAGTAGGGTAGTGTAGAATAGCTTTTATGTAATTTCCAGCTTATTTTTTGCTTAATGTCTTTAAATAATGTAATTTTACCTTTTAAGCTTGTAATCTTTTCAAGTGATTAATAAAATTCAGTTCTACTTATAATTGTGTCTTTACTTCTGTTTTACTAATAAACAATTAGTATTAATGTGTTTTGAATTTACTTTAATAAGCTCAAATAAGTTCTCAATTCCTTCTAAGCTATCTCTTATTAAGCTAAGTTTGTTTTAAGCTTAGCTTAATAAGCTCATTACTCAAGTTTTCTAAAAAGGGCCTGAATAAGCCAAATGGGATGATAAGCCAGAAAAGGAAGGGCTTATAGGCTTATTCAAAGCTTATTTTATAAGCTGGCTTGTAGATTAGCTCATTTGAGCATTTAAATCCTTGTTTAGAACAAAGGATTAAGGTACACCATCTCTTCATTTTCATTTAATTTTAGCTTATCTTGCTGTTCTGCTTATCATTGTGCTTATTTTGTGCTTATTAATGCCTGGTTATGCTTATTCTGTCTTATCTTAGCTTATATTGTCTCAAATATTCATGTGTTCATCATTGAGATTAGTTTTCATTAAGTTTCATATCAAACTGCTTAATAAGGTTAAAACTGCTTATGCTTGTTGCTTATTAGTGTAGTGCTTATTTTCCTAAGAGTTAAGCTTATTTGTCATTTAATATCATGTTTGATTATCTATCTTTAATAATACATGGTCCTTAAAGTTTTAATTCAGCTTAAAACTAGATTTTTTAAATTTTAAAGGGGTGTTTGGCACAAGCAGTTAAAACTACTTGTGCTAATTTTGGTCATTAGATTAGGATTAATAAGTTCATAATAAGTCTTAGGATTAAGTGTAGTAAGTTTAATATTAGTTTTTAAATCTATTTCAAAAAAAAATCGAATCTGTCATTCTTTTAGTTTCCTAATAAGCCTTTTTAAGCTAAGTACTTTAATATGCATATAAGGTGTTGTTTTTATACTTAACTTGGCTCTAAATGTATCTAGGTAAATCTATTTTGAAAGCATTTTGGCTTGTTTTAGTTTCATTTGAATCCTTTTGTCAAATTAAATATCAAGTGTTTTAAGTGTGTTATGGATAAGCTTTAAGGTCTAAAGTTGCTCATTTGAGGACAAAGCCTAGCTTATCTTTGGTTAGGATTTAGCTAAATTAGCTTGTCATAGTCAAAAGTGAATATGTTTTTAAGTTTTTTTTTAGTTTATAAAAATCATTTTTGAGTCCTAAGCTTTAGTCTGCAAATTGTCTTCTATGTTCTAGATTCAAAAACAAGTAGAATTGCTGTCATTGTCATCTGCTTTTTTTAGCTTATTTCATATCCATTTTTCTTAATTCTTGTTTTCTTGAGTTATTAGCTTATAGGACATTAGCTGTTTCTAGTTTTCAGCTTATGATTAGTGCTTATTTGTCCTTTTTTTTAGCTTAAAAGTTGTGTCAAAATCCTTCTTAAAAGTCCTTTTAGTCTAAATTTGAGTCAATCTATTTTTATGCTTTAAAATGTTTTTAGATTAATCTTTTAGCTTATTTTTATTCAATAGTGCCTATTAGGTCTAGGAGTTGGTATGATTCAGCTTATTTGAGTTAGCTTTTTAGCTTAGTGTGTTTTCATAAGCCAAGCAGTTTTGGTGCAAAAACAAGTAGTATAATCTGTCATTTTGCTCTTAGCTTTCTAGCTTATTTCTTAGGCTTATTTGTTTCTTTCCAGTTTATTCTTGTTATTTGGGTCCTAGTCTGAATCTGTTTTCTAATTTTAGCTTATTTTAATTGCTTATTAGTCTAAAAAGTGTGCTTAAAGGCGGTAGCTTAGTCCTTTAAGTTCTGTTTAAATGTCCTTTGTCTTGAAGCCTTTTAGTAGTTTCTTAGCTTATTTTGTTTGCTTATTTTTATTCCTTGTTGCTTATTGGGTATAGCTTAGTATTTGTTTAAGCTTACTTTGTTTTTCCTTCAGCTTATTTAGTCTTTTAAAGCAAATCAGTTTAAGCTTAGTCTCCTAAGTCTTTAATAAGCTAACTGTCATCTTTCTAGTAGTTTTTTCTAGCTTATTTTCAGGTTTTGTCAAAAAGTCTTTTTATTAAAGTTATTAGTATTTGCTTATTTCATATCTTTTTCAAAAATAAAATTAAAAATAAAATGTTTTGCAAAAAGAGATGGTCACAGGGGTCGAACCTGTGACCTCTCCCTTAGCACTCAACACCTCAACACCACACACACTTAACCAACTCGCCCTTGGGTCTTTTTCATTATATGTCTATCTCATTTAATACTTAAGGTCATTTTCCAGTTTTGCTTATTCATGTTAAATGGCTTATTTTTTGCTTATTTGTTCTGCTTATTTTCCAGTTCTTATTTTTCTTAGATTCCTCATAGTTTAAATTACTTTTCCTAATTTTTCTAGTTTCTTAATAATTAGTTTGCTATTTTTATTATTTTATTTAAACTAAAACTGTTTTTAATTCATATTAAATAAAATAAAAGTCAAAAAAATATAATTCTTTTTCTGAAAATTATTTTTAGTCATTTAGGATTTAAAAAGTTTAAATTTGCATTCGTAGGGTTTAAATTTGTCATAGTTTGTTAATTAGACACATTTTTACTTTCCCGTTAAAGTTTTCGAGCTTAATTTCTTAAATGCTTTAAATGCTTTAATTGGTCACTTGTCTTTACATTTTTTATGCGTTTTCATTAGTAGAATTAGAAATCAAAATCAAAATCTCTTAAACCATTCAAATCACGTGATCACGAATTTAACCGATTTTTAATTCGCACCTCGTCGGGATACGACTCGGGAAGGTTTTTGAAATTTATTTTGGATAAAAGTAATCTTCTAGAATCCTCACGGAATACTTATTACTATACTATTATTGATAATCCTTATACTATATATTATGTATACGTATCGGGAGGAATCACACATGATACAATTCCAATTCTTTTCAATAAAGGTGGAATCTGGCATTGTAATCATAAGGCAATAATGCTTGATTTAATCAACAATTGCACGAAGGCATAAATCATGATAAAATCCCGCTTCAGTTGCAAGACTTGAAGCAATCAGGATCTTTCTTGCCTTAGTCACATACATAAACTTCAAAGTTTATCAAGTAGATGTTAAAAGTACATTCCTCAATGGTAAACTAAAAGAAGAAGTTTATGTCAAACAACCCCTAGGTTTTGAGATGTAGTGAATTCCTCAACCATGTCTGCAAAAAAGACTTTTCACTAGGCGAATTAAAACACTTTTTGCTTAGGCAAATTAAACTGTTTTGGGGAAGGCGAATTAAACACTTTTTGGCTAGGTAAATTAAACTCTTGTCTTAGTCAAATTTATACCGATTTTCATGTTTGGTACAAGCTAAAACCTAATTTGACACAAGCTATTTCGGTGAATTCCATTTTTGGACAATTATTCTGGAAACTCATTTGGACTTCAAAGACACTTAATACAACAATAATTTACAGTTATAACAAGAACTTCACGGACTATAATTCGTGTTTCACGGTTTCTTCTTGATTGCTTAATCATAGATTTGTAAAATCCCGTGAACTTGAATTTCATAATCACTAATAACTAAAACGATCCTTACATATCATTTCACATCATTTTTTGCAATGTTAACTCAACAAGACATTTATGCTGCTGGTTCTGAAAATCGTCCACCTATGCTTAACAAAGACAACTATGTTCCATGGTCTTCTCGTCTTCTTCGTTATGCAAAGAGTAAACCAAATGGAAAGCTAATTTACAACTCCACTATGCATGGTCCATATGGCAGACGAATGATTCCTGAACCATGTGATCCAAACCATGAAGTTCCTGTTAATGAAACTTTTCATGAACAGACTAATGAGGAACTTACTGAAAAAGAAGTTAAACGAGTGGAAGCTGATGATCAATCCATTCAGATTATTCTCATGGGTCTTTCTAAAGACATCTATGCTGCTGTTGATAGTTATGAAACTGCTCGGGAAATCTGGTTACGTGCTTAGTAAATGATGAAAGGTTCTGATATTGGGATTCAAGACAAAAAGGCTAAGTTGTTTAATAAATGGGAAAGGTTTACTTCTACTAACGGGGAATCGATTGAGTCTTACTATCATCATTTTTCAAAACTAATGAATTATTTCAAGAGAAATTGTAACACCCCCAAATTGGGTCACAGCGGAATAATAAGTTCAGGAGCGTTACTTCATAGATATATAGCACAAGATATGAGAACGACCTCTAAAAGAGTCGTTTAGAATACGATACATTGGATTTATTGAAATTGTTTAATACAAAGCGCAACGGCTTAAATTGTTCAACATTTGATAACAAAGATTTTAGATCATAACAAAAATCCCAAGATGTAATGTGTAACACCCCCATTTATGCCATGACTCCCAAGGAGTATCCCAATGTATCCTTAGCACCTCGTGCCTCATTGACTTGAGAAAACATGCTTTAAAACATCAACATAAAGTTGGTGAATTCATAAGTTTAGTAAACTAATGAATGATCGCAGATTTCAACGTGTATGATATGCAACTGGTGCAAAAACATCAAAAGTGTAAATTACGTTTCCTAGCTCATGGTCACTGAAGCTCAACATGTAAGAATTGCAATATAAATTGCCAACATTTCCCTTGATGATGTTCTAACCCGCAACATCCCAATCCGACATGGTATACATCCGTTGGTTCACTCCGTGATACCAGTGAGAGCTACTCACCCGGATGGGGATGTCAATCCTAAATAGATCTAATTATAACATTCACGCTCACACAAAGTAATTGACAGTTCATGATAATGGGCACAATGGGTTATCGCTACTTAGGCAAACACGTAATCATGATAAAATGTACACTTGCGTCCAATTTGTAAAACAATGCATGTTTCTCACCCCAAAAGTTGTAAATCATTGATATAGTAAAACATGGGGCTTATGTGAGAATCACTTAGTGGAAAAACTGATGTATATGAATCAAAGTGAATGAGAAACTCACGGATTAAGACCGAATACAACCTTAATTAATTATAGTCCGTATGAGTACAATGTCTTAATAATACGACATTCACAAGTTATATAGTTACCCACCACTACTAGTCATTTGTTTAGTTTAAATGTCAAAACAATGTTCTTTTAACGTACATTATTGGAATACGGTGTTTGTATTTGTATCCGTAAAATAAAGTGTGGTTTTCGTCTCACAATTGATTGCTTGTTAATAATACATGTTCTTAATTAGTATTATTGTTTTTTATAATGATATTATTAAATTGGTTTAATGTTTTTATGAATAGTGCACAAAAGTAGAGACAGTGACATAACTGTTTTATAAACCTCGTATCTTTATTTATTAATTTTTTTAGTTAGACTGTTTTTCACGTTATTTATATCCATGGCTCCGTATTAAGAAAATATATCAAAATATTATATTTATAATATTTATGCCCCTGATGAACAGTAGTTTTAATTGTTTTTATAAAATTATATAAAACTACTTTTATATAATTAATCGTCGTAACCTTCCAAAAGTCATAACTTACTCATATTTAATCCGTTTCGCTTGTTCTTTATATGTATGGATTCGTATTTGAAAAGTCTAATCAAATTTTATATTTATAATATGGTTTGGTACTGTTATGAACAGTAACAGTAAGTGAAAGTTTATAAAAATACTTTTTATAACTTTAATTATTAAAATCGTATTTTAATTGTATCTCGTTCGTTTTAATTCGGTTTTTAGTGATTCCTATGTCCACGTCTTCGTAATTAAAAGCTCTATTTAGGAAAATTACTCCCCACCTGGTTACTATCGTGAACAGTAACATGTGTTTATAAATTTACTTTTATAAAAATACTTTTTAACTTAAACTTGTAAACAACTTATCACCTTCATTTTAAATCCGTTTTTCGAGTTTCTTACATGTTTGGATTCGTCATGAAAAGTACTATCTTTATAAAATATCTCCCTTAATATATCAGATCTGAAACAGTGAATATTTTTATAAAATAACTTTTATAAAAATACTTTTATACATTTAATTATTGTAAACTTAAAAATGTCATATCTTTTTCGTTATAGCACGGTTTTTCAAGTTCCTTATATGCTTATGATCCTTGTGATAAGTACTAATTAAATAAAACATAAAATATACATGTTTATACACGAATTCAAACAGAAAGGTACCAAAACAGTTTGTATGTTTTCTTTTTATAAAACAAGTTTTACCATTCCTTTTTGTTAAGAGCTTTTGTACAAATCTTTTACCAAGTTTTCTACCATATATCTTACATCCATTAAGTCCCTTAAAAGTCCATAACACTTGTCCAAATGAAATCCATGTCCTCATGATCTTTTTTATACATAAACTTGTAATTATCTTTCAATACAAAATAATTCACAAACTAAACTCATAAATCAACTAGTACTGATATTATGTGTGTACTTACATTTGATGTATTATTTCATCATTATACTTATAAAATTCGAACCTATACATGTCTTGTAATATCTCATAAATCATCAAATTAAACCTAGGTGGTGATTAACATATATATCAAGTATGTAAACATGTAAATGAATAATGAAGATGTTAAAACTTAAATGGACCTTAGAGATGAGTAGTAGGATGATGAACACAAGCTTATACTTAAGCTTAAACCCAATAATGTAAACCCAAGATCAAACCCTAATGAGAAAACCCTAATTATATTTCTTGTATACTTCTTGTTAAACCACAAACCCAAGCTTCCAATGCACTTGAATGATCTTAGATATACTTAGAATGAATACTTGTATGCTTGAATATGAAAATTATATGAAACCCTAAATAAATAAGGGTGAGCCGTGGGTTATAGATGGAAATGGAGAGAGTTTTGTGGCTTGGTGAATTGCTTGGAGTATGTAAATGAATGCTAGTATGTATGACCTTCCTTATATAGCAAGTGGGAAACCTTAAACCATCTAAAACCAAACCATGGGATGTAGTGGTTTCAAGTACAAGTGTAAGAAGGCTTCTCCTCCTCCCTAGGCATGTACATGGCTGAAATTGGTGTTTAGGGTACATGTGATGTGCCAATTTATGGAAACTTGTGATGAAAGTACTAGTTGTGGGGTTTAAGAAAGTATACAAGTGAGTTTTGATTTAATTATCAAGTGTATGTGTATGTATCCGGCCTAAGTGGTTAATAAGTGATAAAGTGAGTTAATTTTTATGTATTGGGTATAATTGTGGGTATTGGTTTGAGTATAGATAGGTATAGGTGCTTCCGGGTATGCCCGAATGTAATTTATTGCGAAACGTAAGCGTTTTACGTAACCAATAAAAATAAATTATGAAAAGTTATAAATTATACTCTTAATAATCATATAACACTTGCTTGATGTAAACTTTTATTTGTTTGGTGTTCGTTTACGTTGAATGATGATTTTTAGTTTACGCGATTTAACTATACGATAATAATTAAAAACGAACGCGTAAAACTCTAAAAATAAATAATGGAATAAATGAAGTCGTAAATGACCTAAAAATGTGAAATGTTACATAACAAGCATACCAAAAATCTACTCGCTAAACATTATAACTACGCTACAAGCAATAGATAAATCACAAATGATAATGACTAACCTAAACATGGCAATAAGCATAAAAATAAATAAATAAAAGATAAAGAGAAGGATTAGAAGTCACCAAATGAGAAGACTACGGATAAAATGGATCGCATCATAAATTACAATCAATATCAATACCCAAATCAACAAGCTCATATACCCGTATTTTCCTTGATAGCTCCATAAACCACAACTCATTTAACATCAACTATTTGACGAACAACTGCTAATCTAAAAATTGAAACAAGACTTAACGATTTATAACAAATGCGGAAATAAAGTAACATGAAGTAAAACATGATTTGTGAATTGTTGAGTAAATAAAGTTTTGAATTCTAAACTTGAAAAAGAAAAAAAACAGTTTGGTTCAAACAAAGAAATTTAATAGAAACAAATGATGAGAACATTAACTACTAATAATAGAAAAAGACTTTAATTTAACAAAACAAACGAAAAGAGGTTTAAGATTTTTTCTAGATCTCGTGCAATATAACAAATGAAATACAAGAGTGATAATGATTCAATCATTAATTGTGTTAATAATATTAATGATAGAATAAAATTTCTATTGATGATGGTGTCTTGTTCCGAAGACCAAGAGTAGATGTCCATGACGGCTGATAGTATGCGAGTATTTATAACATTTCTAAGGCAAAACCTAAAGGTTGGAACAATCGAGAATGGACAGCTCTCTCCAATGACTCTCCAAAAATATCTTGTCACATAACTATTGGAGCTCTTTGTCCCGAGTCCCCCATCTTTCACAACTATCTCGTCTCGGGTCTTCATACTAGGCCGATCATGGAAGGCTGATTTTGGGCTTCTTTTCTTGGACTTTACATTGCTGGGCCATCCGAATTTATACTTTTGTGTTGGGTTGAGTCAATTTCCTGGGCTGGGCTTTTTAACAAGTAAATTAACTTTGAGCTTTTAATAGGTCCGACTCATATAAATGGTGTCGGACCGGCCCCATAAGAGATGAAATCCCCATCGGACTCGGATTTTCGTGCTCTTTCCAATGGCATGCTCGGGAAATATTAACGTCTTCGTCTTGATCTCGAAAAACACGTAAACGTCTTCAAATCTTAACCGAAAGTCTCTGTTTTTGCTTCGTTTTCAATCCTTAGTATCTGCGAGACATAAAAACAAAATACAACATATTTGAAATATAATTTTCCATATTTTAGTGTTTTTAGTCCAATTAATAGTGTTTTCCAAAGTAAAAATGATGTGTGTTTTAGCACACATCAAATTCCCCCACACTAAGCTATTGCTGGTCCCACACGTAATGTTTATAAAACACGCCCGAAATAAATAATTACATCCCCCTTTAACTTAAGACCCCTCACACCAAACAAGAACAGAAACGGTCCATTAAAGGGTTCAAAAATCATTTATTTCGAAAACACCCCCATTTTGACGACTTATTTCTTAAAAGATAGAATAATATTTTATTAATGACCCGCCATGATTGACTTTATTTATGAAGATATATACAAAGCTCATAGAACAGGAAACATGCAAACTGGGTGTCTCTAGGAGATAAATATCGTCATCCTC
The DNA here is from genome assembly GCA_026074375.1 of Tanacetum coccineum. Lineage (NCBI taxonomy): Eukaryota > Viridiplantae > Streptophyta > Magnoliopsida > Asterales > Asteraceae > Tanacetum > Tanacetum coccineum. The sequence goes on from BQNB010105712.1 coordinate 17,510, forward strand.
TTTTTACTATTCCTAAGCCAAGTTTGTATAATTTTTAACGTTGTGCAAAAGTATGTG
>BQNB010105713.1:0-13388 GCA_026074375.1 Tanacetum coccineum
TTGTTACAACTGCTGTTGGAACAAAATTCCTTTTAGGATATGGGTGAGTAAATTTATTTTGGTGGTTCACCCTCTAAGAATTGTTCCATACTGGTCTAATTTCCTTTTGACCAGTAGCCTTTCCCCTTATTATTCAACACTAGTTTTTCTACCATTTTCTTGTCATGAAAATCACAGTCTTTGATTAAATGATTAAAACTCCTACAAATAAAACAATCTTTCTTTATAAACTCAAAACCATTTCCTAGTTTCTGAGTCATCATTCCATTCCAGTTTCTTCTATTATCCTTAAGACTTTGACTTTTCCTAGGATACTCTACTTGCCTATGTGTGTTTTCCTTATTAATAAATTTCACATTCTCATCAGATTTGACAAAATTGATTTTAGTAAACTTTGGTTTTGTCTGATCAAATTTAGGTCTAAACACACTATCATTATCACTATCAGTGTCTAATTCTTCAATGATAAGAGCACTAGGCCTAACAGTTTTTGGCTTTTCTATAATATCCTTAGATATACTAGTTTTAGTTTCACTCACTTTAGTCTTATAGACAGAATCATCTAACACAACAAAGGATAAGTCGGGTCTTGAGGGCATGTAGTTCCCAGTGTAGGGAAGGAGAACTGCACGAAACCCTTCACCTGTTTTGAATATATCATTTACTAAACTATCATCCACATCACTTTCTCTACTGTTAAACACACTATGAACCACTTCACTATTATTCATTTGACTATCATAATCAAGACCAGCTTTGTCTTTAGCCCTTATTTGACTATTAATCAGTTTAGTTAGATTCTTTTATGATTCTTCAAAATTTTCTAGTTTAAATTTCAAATTAGCTTTCTCTTTTAAAGCTTCTTCTAACTGATTTTTAAGGTCTTTGATAGAAATATCTTTCACTTGAACATCATACTTTAAAAAATGCAATTTCTTCTTCATAATCGCTTCATTTTTTTCATGAACAACTATCCTAGCTTCTAATGATTATAATCCCATTTGATAACCTATAATTTCTAGATTAGATTTATTAAGAGCTACACGTTGTTGATCATACTATTTTTGAAGTGTTTCATATGATTTTAAGCAATCTTTAGAGCAAGTATATAACACCCCGTGTTTTAGGGTCATTGATGTCGTTAATAAATTCACTATGAATTTTTAGTATTGTATGTGTTTGCTTTAAATCGTAATCGCTAACTTAAATCGCGTAAGCTAAAAATTATCGTTCAATGTAAACGGGCATCAAAAAATTAAATGTTTACATCAAGCAAGTGTTAAGTAATTATTTTGAGGATAATTATTAACTTTGTTTATTTTATTTTTATTGGTTACGTAAAGTGGTTACGTTTCGCGATAAAATGCGTTTAGGCATACCCGGGATCACCAAAACTTTCCTACGCTTCAACAAATACCCACAATTGTACCTAATACTCAAAAATTACAAAAATATATCATGTATATGCATACATGGCCCTACCTGGATAGTTATGTATGAATATTTAAGAGATATCTTTAAAATTTAATATAAACATGTTAAATTAGTTTTCAAGGCAAAGCTTCAACAATTAGTCTTTTCACACTAATGTAATCTTTCACATGAAATCCTTACCTTTGACAATAATCACTTCCTTGAAACATCATCTTGTTCTTGTATAGTGGTTATTGGACTAGCTTTTCTAACTTATTAGTTCTAGCACTAATATAAGATAAGATAAGATACACTTGCAACACTTACAAAAATAAAAAAACTATCCATCCTTTCGGCTTATTACAACCCCACGGCATCAAAACACCCCTTTAGATAAATCATAGCTTGATTTTCAAGTCCCTACACACATGCCTAAATCATATCTAGATGTCTTAGTTGTTTGCATGGGTTGGTTTAAGGTTACAGTATTGAAGCAAGAAAAACAAGATTAGAGTTTCTATTGGAATTAGGGTTTCCCTAAGTTGTTACGCTTGGTTTTTCATCTAAAAAAGGGTTTAGATTGTGTTGGTTATCATCATACATCATCATAAGGTTATCTAAAAACCCTAATCACTTTACATTTATCATTTTATGTGTATATATGTTCTTTATAGCAAAAATCACCATTTAGGACTTTTAAACATGTAAAAAGAGTTTTTACTTGTGATCATCATTTTGTACACTTTTTCATATGTTATGTAGTTGATAATATCATGATATAATGGGATTATAAGTATGGTATCATGTTGATTTAAGTATAAAAAGTGTATATACAAATTAGGGTTTTCAAAGTTTACTTAATAAGTTTCAAGTAAAAGTGTGGTAAATGACTTGATAATCATGTTCATGGACTTTTATTTATGATATATGGATGCTAAAATGATGTTATAATGGAAGTATAAGTCTTGTACACTATTGGTTTATGTATAAAAAGTCTATGTACAAACTTGTTGAATTAGGGTTTTACTTATAAACTTGTAATTAAAAGTTACCAAGTATGTGGTGTGAATTGGTGTTTAATGGTCTGTTAATATGGACTCATGGACAAGATATGGACATTATTATATGTAACACATATGATAGATAAGACTATAAAGACTTGTGGTAATTTACTAAATTGAAAAGTGTATAAAACAAGTTATATAAATAAGTATACAAATGGATTTCAAAAGGGCTGTTTGATTATTTCATGGACAGTAGGTCTGACATTTTATAAAGATAGTCACCTCATGGCGATTTCCAAAAAAGGTTAGAACTCGAAAAAAAACGGATAATAAAGAAAAAGATACGTAGTTTACGAGTTTTACGATAATAACCGGAGTTATAAAAGAACTTTTATAAAAACTTATTATAAAAATTCTACAAACAGAAGGTTTGATATTTTTATTAAATCATACATATTTTTAGGATTCCAAAACAATAATAAACGTAATTTTTTGATTAAAAACGAAGAAGTTATGAATTACGCGAGTTTATATACTTAAATGTATAAAAATACTTTTATAAAACTATTTTTATAAAAGTTACTATTCATGACAGAAACATTTATTTTTGTAAACCTCATAAATAAATAGAACTTTCAATTACGAGAACATGCTCGAAAGAATTACTAAAAACGGAGCTAAAACGAATAAAATACGACGTTTACGATAATTAAAGTTTATAAAAGTAATTTTATAAACTATGAACAGTAAAAAATTACTGTTCATAAGCAGACCCCACTTTATAAAAATGTGATAATTTTGATAACGAAGACGTGCTCGAAGGAATCGCTAAGATCGAGATTAAAACGAATAAATTATTGCATTTACGGGTTTTACGACAATTAAATTCATAAAAGTAAATTTATAAAACATCATGAACAGTAAAAGTACTGTTCATCAGAAGGTTATAAAATATAAAAATGTAATATTTTTATATATCATCTTATCGAAGACGTGGGATTGTAAGAAACGCGGGTAGAGAAAGAAAGAAACGGGTTTAAATGGGAAAGTTATGCTAGGTTTTACTTAAACGATTATGTATAAACGCGTTTCACTTTATAACAACGATTTTTAAATTACAAATAGATGGTGATGAGCTATATAGGATTGTATACGATATTAGTTATCGAAGTACATAGTACTTATACGACCTATGTTGATTAGGTTGCCTTCGGATTCGTCCGTGACTCGTTATTTCACTTACTCGATTATTACTCATTCACTTCACTGCTGAGGTGAGTTCATAGCCCCACGTTTTACATGATTTTGTTTTATAAGTTTTTGGGGTGAGAAACATGCATTGTTTTACAATTGGACATAAGTGGTTAAGTTTTACATCTATGATGTACGTGTTTTGCCTAAGTAGCGATAACCCTAGTTGAGCCCATTATCATGAACTGTCAGTTACTGGATTGTGAGCGCGAATGTTATGAATAGATCTATTGGGAATGATTTAATCCCCGTTCGGGGTGATTTCGCTCATCAATTGGGAAAACGAAACGTATACCATGTCAAACATAGGATGTTGCAGGGTTTTTTTAGAACATCATCAAGGGCAATGTCGGCCATTTATATGGTATTCAATTTATGTCGGACACACTTTTGTGTCATCGAGCTTAAGGGCAACATAATTACATTTATACTGATGTCTGCATCTGTTGCAATATCCATACACTTGGGGAAATCTTGTGGTCCTACATATACAATTTATCAAACCTATGAATTCACCACATTATTTTTGGTCGTTTGTAAAGCAATGTTTTTTAGGTGGTCAATAAGCACGAGGTGAAGGGATACATTGGAGTTTTGATTTGTATATCATGCATTAAGATTTTGTCACTATTACATTTTCGTATATCTGTTTATGGGTAGAAATCTTTGTATTTTGTTCATTTGAGTGAACAAGAGAAGCTTCGGGCTATCGTAACACTATACTTTGTTAAATCCAATGTTTCGGTTTTTAAATGACTTTTTGGGCTCGTTCTATATATATCTTGTGTTATTGATCTATGAAGTAACACGCCCCAAACCCTTATTCCGCTGCGACCCGATTTAGGGGTGTTACAAAGTATGTGCCTCAAAAGTCCTAACTCTTCGTTGTGACTTGATGATCCTTGGATGTATAGTGCCTTAGAGCAAAGTTTTTTGAGTCCTTATTAGCGTGGTAGCTCCAAATCATAAACCACCTATACCAATCTTGAACAACCAAGCATTTGCAGGAGTTCTCACTGGTGCTCTTATCTTCTTGGAGCATCTCCATTTCTTTTCCCATTGATTACTTGGTGCCATGATTTCTCTAGCAAAGATGACCTCTCCTGTAGCAGTTTTGTAACATTCACCTTGGTCTGAGCAAAGACAACAGTTTCTTGCCATTAAAATTTAAGATTCCCCTTCATGTCTTCTTTAAGAATATTTTTCTCCTCATGGTAAGCATAGCCACTGCCATTGGAGATCCTTCTTTTCAAGATCTTCAGTATCAATATGCTCAGATCTTCATTGTCTAATTTATGGACTATTAGATTGGTTTGAAAGAAGGAAAACATGACTTATCAGCATAATGTTGAGGGAAGAAGCTTGTCCCTGTGAACTAGCAGTAGAAACCTCATGAGCAGTATTAATTGCTTCATTAGTACTGCTAGTATTTTTTGAAGACACAAAAGCCACATTCTGAGAGTTTGAGTTTGAGCTTGATTGGCCTTTAATCTTAGCTTCATACACCTTCAAATTGCTTGTACAAATCATCCATGCTCAATGAGTCTTAGATCAGATTTGTTTCTTCAGATTAAAGCAATATTGTTCCAAGCTTATGTAGACTTCTCAGCAAACTTTAGGATTTGATCTTCCTGAGAGATAACTTCACCATGAATTTCCAATTGGCTGATGAGTTTCTGAAACGTTATCAAGGTGTTATTAGTCCTTCAGATCTTGATGCATGAAAAAGTCTCATATTAGTTGCTTCTAGAATGGTTTTCTGCATTTCTTTGATTCATTGTTGCCTCCAAGAACTGGCATGATTGCTTCGCATAAGGTCTTTTGCTTCCTTGATCCTTGAAACTTAATAGGTGCTCCATCTGTAATTGCCAAAACAGGGTGCTTTTTGTTTTAATTATTTCTTCTTGCTAGCTTTGTTTCAGCAATTTTAGGAGGAATGGGACTACAGCACTTTGCTGATGCAACAGCAAGTTGCATCACCATTCACAATAACCTCCCAAAGAGCATAATCAGTGTGAGTAAGATATTGCTCCATTCTCATGCTCCATAGATCATAGTCTCCTGTTTTGAGTACTGGAAGTTTTAGTGCAGACACTGTTTGGGTAGTTTCTGACTGTGATTCCATCTTCTCTTTGATTATGAGATCTTGTGTAGATATAATGTTCTTCTTATTCAGTTTTTCCTCACAACGCTTGATACCACTTGTGATCCCTTCTTGACAGATCTTACTTAGCTTGTTAAAGCTTAGTTGTATTGGATAGATCCAAGAAAAACTTAGTTAGGAAATAAGATTGAGAAATATCACAAACTATGTCGGAATCTAGTTTGCACAATAATCTAGAAGACAATTGTAAACAGTAAAACAAAATCTTTACTAATCATTCAATATATTGAATACTATTTTGAGTTAACAAAATAGATATGAATACTAACTATGATTGCTATGCAAACTATGAATACTAATATAAAGACTCATTTCTAGATCTATGATGTAGGGTTCCTTTTATACACTAAAGAAACCCTAATGGGCTTACAAAACGCGTCAAGTGATTATGATCTTTTCTATAAGTAAACATAATCTCTTAAACAAATAAGTTTATACATATTCTTCTTTATAAATATGATACTTATCTTCATAAGTATTCTTGTTCTTCAATCAACCCTTTATATCTTCTCTGATATGTCTTTATCTCATCTCTCGACAGCATTAATCTTTTCCAACTTTGTAATTACTCAGCAGTTGTACTGTGACAAGCAGCTTATACTACTTAGATGTTTACTCTGAGCAGTACTAACATACACTAGCAGCTACTAACTTTAGTACTAGTTGCAGAATACTACTTAGTATATTTTTCAGTCTTCATCTTGGAGATCTTAAATTCTATAGCACTCACTTAGTAACTTTTATACTAGCAATTACTAATTATACTAACTAGTAGTAACTTTTATACTACCTGTATAACCTACTTTTTGCATAAATTTTATTAGTATTACCAGCAGCTCTAAGTTATGATTGACATCACTAATAGATACCTGAGCAGTAGTAGCAACTTAAGAATCATCTGAAGTCTTTTAATCCCAAACAGTAGTTAGCCAGAGAGTTTTAAAGGTTGAGATGTTAATCTGCATTTCTCACGGGATTTTATTGTGCTATTCCAAAGACAACTGAGCCTTCTTTGGCTAAGCAAAAATTTCAAAGTTCTTCAACGTCATTCATTAATTTTCAAGATTTATGGTTTAAGACAAAGAACTTCTAGAGGTATATAGACTGTACACTGACAATGAGCGCTTATGAGAGTTCTTAACCATCATGGGGGAAAATGTGTACTTTGGTTACCATGTCAACTTCCAGGGTGAAGTGGTGTATACTACTTTTACTTAGTATGGTTTGTGAAGTAATCTACATACGTGAGAAGAATTGTTGCTGATTTCTTACATGTACCCCCGAACGGATATTCACCAAGACACAATGACAAGTAGCAGTAGTATTTGGTATGGTTGTTCTTCTACAAAATTCCGTTGTGCATGTCAATGACAAATAGAAGATTGGTTAAGCTACATCAAAGTTTCAAAATTTGCTCAAGATAGGGATGTTGGTTTGGGGGGAAGCTGATTCGATAACTTTGCCAAAAAGGAGTCTATTAAGAAAGCTTTTCAAGACATGCTACATGAATTGGGGGGAAGTTAATCCAACTCATGGCCATTACTACAATGGTTCCAGAACAAGTAAAGACAATGAAGATCCAGGCTGAAGTACAAGTTTTAAGACCAGAAGAACTGAAGTGTCTCGCAACTACTAGTTTTAAATTTATAACACGAATTACCGAATAAGCTAAGAGCACATGGGCAAGTATGACCCTTCCGTATGTAGCTAGTTTTGAATGGTAAGCCGAGGTCGTTTACTAGGATTTGGGTGTTCTTGGTTGTGAAGAATCAATGTATCAATAAGCAATAAGATGGTGGTATAAGGGTTGTCACGTCCCACAATACCATATAAGCAACAAATAACACGAAAATGATAACGATGCAAATTCATCGTGATTGAAATCAATATAACAAAGTACTTGTTTAGAACTAGTATTTAATATCACATGATAGTGTTGAATAGCGGGTAGGATACTTAACCAATAGCAAACCTAATTAAAAGCTTACAATTCCATGTCAACGGGTTGTATTCATGAAATTGGCATATATCTTGGATTAGATAACGGAAACCTTTTACCTATGTCATTATTATAAAACGATTCATTACAAGCCATTTGTTAGGAAAGTAGATTTTTCAATTAAGTTCATAAGAGTTCCTTTCGACTATACTCTTGAATTAATATCTTCACTAGTTAATTAACTTGTTAATCATGGTTGTTAATCATGAAATACCAAACATATACGCGCGCTAATATTCAGGATAAATTGTAACAAGATATCTTTTCGACCTATAGATCTGATTATGATTTACCAACAAGCTAATTAGATACATATCAATCCAATCAAACTCATAAGCAAAACAATAAATCAATATTGCAAAATACCAAACACTCCATATCTATGTTTACATCATTCCAAACAAGTAAAGGAAAACTACTCCATATCAAAATTATCAATATCAAGATTCAACATGATTATAAGAGTTCAAAATCATGCAAGTACAGAAATTTACCCAAAGTAAGATTACATATAGGCGATGGTGAAGGATCTGAGCATCTAAAAGCCTTCAATCAACTACAAGTATTCTACCAAGCTGAAAATGAGTCTAAATGACTTCTATAACCTTAGCAACTACACGAATTTGGTTAGAAGGTTGTGGTCTTTTGGGAGTGATAATGGTGTGAAAATTCATCCTTGGGTGAAGGGGGTGAGTTTTCATCATGAAAACTAAGGCATAAGCACTCCTATTTATACTTGAACAAGTCCTTGGCCACCAAGCATAAAACTTGGGCACAAAGTGTCATAAAACAGCTGTAATATGAGTTAATATGGAGACATGATCAGACTTGGGAAGTTAGAGCTCTTAAATGGGTGTATTAATGAAACTTGGAGAAATCAGCAAAGTCCAGCCGGGCGGCTCGTTTGCATCATCCAGCCTTGCGCCTGGCCACAAATTTCAGCACACTTTTTTATTTTTTTCTTCGTTTAAGCTTCCCGGTTGCGTAGAATTCGACCGTGAGTCTTTATACTTGAACATAACTTCATTTAAGCTTTATCTTGGGCCTTGGAAGCTTGTGTAGTTGACTCTTTTGCTTTTGAAATGCTTCTCGAGCTTGTTCTTGATGCAGGATTCTTCGTACTTGTATAAAAACTTCTTTATATTCTCGTTTTCTTATTTTCCTTGATTTTTGTACTTGGCTACAAATATACTTACAAACACACTTTGATACAATTAAGTAACAAAACCATAGATAAATAGCCAAATAACTTATACAAAAGTACGGATAATGCTACTAAAAATATACTCAATTTGAGCGTTATCAAATTCCCCTCACTTAAACTTTGCTTGCCCTCAAGCAAATCTAAGAAAAGAAATAAAAAAAGAAAATACCTAAATGAAAAAAATAAGATTTTTTTAGAAATTTTTGAAAATATCAAATATTTTTGTTTTTTTATAAATAAGCGCAAAAGGCACAAACACCCCCACACTTAAGGGTTTGCTTGTACTCAAGCAAATTTAAAATTAAAGAAAAATAAAATCCACATGGTGAACAAGAAAGATTATAAAAATGCGATGCAAATCTACTAAGTACGAGTACGAGATGAGATCCATCGTTTTAAGCTTTGAGTTGAAAACCCGAGTTTTATTTAGCCTTGTTTGACAATACCCAAAGGTTTTCTTGCTCGATAAACATTTCTAAGCACCTTACGAAAAAGAAATGAAGTATAATTCACTCAACACTTATTTAGATTAAAAGCATCTTGATGTTGTTTGGAAGTTACTACCGCTAAGTGGAAGTTAAGACTGTTAAGGTATTAGTTATTGCTGCTAAGTATAAATTAGTGTTGTTAGTAATATTAATGAAAATTATACTAAGTAGTTAGTACTGCTATTTACTATGCTAGTGTAGTTAACTACTTCTAGTGTATATTTGTACTGATAGTTATAATGTAGTATATGATACTACTGCTAGTATAAGTTACTACTGCTAGTATATGTTACTATGCAGTTACCACTGTTAGTGTATTAGTACTGCTAATGAAGATTGAACGAAACTTTCTAAGTAGTTAATGTTGCTTGTACACAGTTGGTTGGGGGTGCTCTTGGTACAAAAGTTACTACTATTTATGTGAAAGTTACAACTGGTTAAAGATTACAACTGGAAGAGTTTATGCTGACAGAGAAGAGATCAAAGACTTATCAGAGAAAAGATAAAGATTGCTTATGTGATAAGTATGAGATATTTTTTTAAAAGATATGTATAAGTTATTTGTTTAGAAGATCATGATAACTTAGAAAAATATTGTAAGCCGGTTAGGACTCCTTGGTGTATAAAAGGAGGTCCTATGGCATAGAGTTAGATATCTAGAAATCATTTGTTTTGATATCAATTAGCTTAAAGGTTTTGTAACCCTAACACTATTAAGAGTGTTCATATTATATTGAGGCTGAAAGTTTGGTAAACTGTTTTGTTATTAATCTTATTCATTACTATTTAATTGAAATTCTTCTTAGTATCATTGACTAGATTTCGTATAGTCTTTGATATTCACAATCAAAGTTTCTATCATAGTGTTTTGGACTTATTCAATACAACTTAGCCTTATACAAGCTAAGCAAGATATATTCTATTTGGGACTTCACATGTTGGGTCATCAGAGTTGTGAGAAGCCTTTCGAATAAGAAGAACCTTAGAACCTTTTACTACACACAAGATTTACTTTTTCAAGAAGCAATGGATTCTCAATCTACTCAAACCATCAAGCTACCCATACTCCAACCTGGTGAGTATGATCTCTGGAAGATGAGGATGGAGCAAGTACCTACAGTGCATTGATTACACTCTATGGGAGATCATAGAAAATGGTAATGCACCTATAGTAACAAAAACTGTTGATGGTAAGGAGACTGTTATCCCTCCTACAAGTGTTGAAGAGAAGGCACAAAGAAGGGCAGAGTTGAAGGCAAGAAGCACTTTGTTGATGGCCTTACCTAATGAGCATCAATTAAAGTTCAACTCATACAAGGATGCTAAGACACTGATGCAGGCTATTGAGAACAGATTTGGAGGTAATACTACTACAAAGAAAACTCAGAAAGATCTTCTGAAGCAGCAATATGGAAACTTTGCTGCATCCAGCACAAAAGTGATTAAGAAAACCTATGAAAGGCTTTTAAAAGCTAATTAGTCAACTAGAGATGCATGGTGAAGTTATCCCTCAAGAAGACATCAATCAGAAGTTCTTGAGAAGTTTGTCACAAGAATGGACTATGCATACTATTGTGTGGAGGAACAAACCAGAGATTGAGACATTAAGTTTGGATGACCTCTTCAACAACCTGAAGGCTTATGAATCAGAGGTCAAGGGGACATCTAGCTCAACCACAAACTCACACAATGTAGCCTTTCTGCCCTATAGAAGCACTAATAGTACAACTAGAGCAGTTAATACTGCTCATGGTGTTAATACTGCTAGCACTCAGGGTGCTGCTGATAGCTCAACAACTGTTGAAAATTTGAGTGATGCTGTGATTTATTCCTTCTTTGCTAGCCAACCAAGTACTCCACAGCTAGATAATGAAGATCTACAACAAATCAATCCTGATGATCTAGAAGAGATGGATTTTAGATGGAACATTGCTATGCTAACTTATGAGGGGCCAAGAAGTTCCTGAAGATACTGGCAGGAAGCTGGACATGGCCAAAAAGGAAAGTATTGGGATTGATCAAGTCAAGGTGGAATGTTTAACTACCATAAGAGAGGACAATTTGCAAGGGAGTGCAGGGCATCCAGGAATCAAGACATCAGAAACAGGGAGCCTACCAGAAGGACTATGCCAGTTGAAGAAACTACTTCAAATGCCTTAGTGTCTTAGTGTGATGGCTTTGGCTATGATTGGAGTGACCAAGCAGAAGAAGGTCCAACCAATTTTGCTCTCATGGCTTATTCTTCAACAAGTTCAACTTCTTCTACAAACTCTGAGGTATCTAATGACTCAAATTGTTGTTCATCTTGTCTAGATGGTAAAAGATCTAAAGAACAAAAATGATAACAATTAGTTAAAGACTTTATGAACAACTAGGATAAGTGTGTCTTTTATTAAAAAACTGGTCGTTGATCTGTAGAAGCTCTAGACTGTTTAGTCTTTAAGAAAAATGGGAGTCTTTGTATGAGAAGATATAAAACTTTTAAAACGTGAAATCTATTTAAGAGATTTAGATATTATAGAGCTTAAAAGGAAGTTAGAGTTGGCTACAAAAGAAAAAGATAAGGTTCAACTAACAGTACAAAAATTTGAAAATTAATCAAAAACCCTAAGTAAACTTCTAGACAAAGAGATAATGGATAAGTGTAAAACAGGATTAGGGTATAATGCTGTCCCACCTCCCTATACTAGGAATTTTATGCCACCAAAATCTGATTTAGTTTATCCTAGTCTAGATGATTTTGTTGATGTGAATGAGTCTGTTAGTGAGTCTGTAGTTGAAAAGCTACTGTGAGACCTATTGAACCTAATCTTCAAGAAAGAAAATAGATCCCCAATTATTAAGGATTGGATATCTAATAGTGGTGAAGAAAATGTGCCTAAGGTTAAAACAGTTGAAATGTTTAATAAACCTAGTTTTGCTAAGATAAACTTTGTTAAGTCTACTGAGCAAGTAAAATCTCCTAGGAAAACATTAGTTGATAAAAATAGGCAAAAAACACCTAGTCCTAGAGGGAACAAGAGAATCTGGAACCAACAGATGTCTAAAAAATTAGGGAGTGATTTTGAGATGTTCAACAAAGCTTGTCATGTGTGTGGTAGTTTTGATCATTTAAAGACTGATTGCAATAACTGGTATAATAATGGAAGATTTGCAAAACTAGTTTGGACCAAGGTTCAAAGGGTGAACAAACAAAATTTCTCTAAATTAACTCACCCTAGTCCAAAAAGGAACATGGTTCCAAGAACAATCTTAACTAGGTCTGGCCCAAATTCAGTTAATGCTGTTAGACCAGTTAACACTGTTCAATCAATAACAATAGTAAATAATGCAGGACCTATGAAAAATGTTATTAATAATGCATATTCAATTACTAGAAGGCCTTTTAACAAAATAACAACAGCTAATAACCATAATTTCACTAAAAAGGTTAATATTGTTAAGGGAACAAGGGTTAATACTGCTAGGCCAAAAGCAGTTCTTAGTGTTGTTAAGGGAAACAAGGGAAACAAGGGAAATGATGTTAAGGCCTCAACATGTTGGGTTTGGAGATCAAAGCATAAAGTTTTAGACCATGTCTCCAAGAACAATGGTGCATCAATGTTATTTAAAAGATTTGACTATATTGATGCACAAGGCAGATCCAAGTCAGTAATGGCTTAGGTCCCCAAAAGAAACTAATTTTCCTATCATTATATGTAGGGCAATCCACAGCAAGATTTGAAGTATAAAGGAGTGATTGATAGTGGATGCTCTAGGCACATGATAGGAAACAGATCGTATCTTATAGATTATGAAGAAATTGATGGTTGATTTGTTGCCTTTGGAGGTAATTCCAAATGAGGGAAAATTACTGGGAAAGGTG
>BQNB010105714.1:0-20766 GCA_026074375.1 Tanacetum coccineum
ATTATCTTATGTTGTATCATCATATATCGTCCTACATGGCTATATATGATCTTTCTAGAAATTTGAATGCACTTTATTTATGAGTTTCTAAAACGTGGATTATACTCTTGAGATATTTGTCGTTCTATGTTGGTTTGCACTTGTACTTCTAACTTACATCAAGGGGGAGTCTTCAATCGTCAATTTCTTTCTCTCTACTACAATTCGACGATCAACCTTTTTGGATTCGACAAAAAATGGGAGAAATAGAATTAAACTCATTAGTAATTTATAAACTTCTAATTTTATACTAAATGAGTTTATATTTTGTCATCATCAAAAGGGGGAGATTGTTAATATAAATAATGTCTAAAAACGCTATTTATATTTTTCGACCTCTTGATGTTTTGATAATAACAAAATGTAAAAACGTTTACAATAAAATTAAATGTTTATAAATTACTAATCGTAAAATTCTATTTCTAAGATTAATCACTTAAGGTATGGATAAACAAATCATTAAACATGATTAGTCATCAAGAAATTATTTTTCTTAAACCTTACATTTCTACAAAAGTGTATTTACAAAAATATATACACAAAATATGTATTCATAAAAGAAATGTTTTATTAAAACATTAAATTTGAAATCAGATTTTCCCCCCAAAATAGAAGGTTCCAAAACAGATAACACCTTCCCCACTAAAAGACAAAAAGAGGAGCGTACTCTACGCGCGGCCCCCTTATAGGCCTGGCGGCCCCTTAATATATTTAGGACTGCCGGGACCGCCAGCAGAGTAACGGCTCTTTTTGTCTCCTATAAATACTGGGCCACCCCATCTGAAAAACACAACCTCTTGCCACGAATTTTCTCAGATCTACTTTTCTCTCTTCTTTCTTTCTTTCTCAAACACATATCTTAATCACTAACATATCTTGATCTTGTTTCAAGTGATTAATTCCCTCTTCCTCCCTTCTTCTAATCAAGTGCAAGAGAAGAACAATCGTATTCATCTAGAAACGGATTGTTATCAAGTAATCTCTTTCCTCCTCTTCAAAATCATAAATCTTTATTATATTTTCTTTGTGGTGTTGTGTAAATTGGATTGTGTGTAGATCCAATAGTGTAAATTGTATAGTTGTGTGAATTGGATTGTGTGTCAATCCAAGAGTATATATATTATGAGTGTATAAAGACTTAGTGAAGTTTTAGATTGGTTCTAGCTAAGATTAGGACTCGACATATAGCTTAGTGTCAGAAAAGAAAGTAAGCTACGTGTAAACGGTTTTCTTCGCCTAAAGGGAGCTTGTTGACATTGTGAAATCTCGAGTGGAGTACTCGAGGAGTGGAGTAGGGCGAAGAGGTGCTTCGTAGCCGAACCACTATAAATCTTGGTGTCTTGGTTTGATCGTTTCTTTCCTTATCTCTTTATATTGTTATTGTTTATTTAGTTCATTACATTAGATAGTTTAGTTGTGATTCATATTGTTGATTGATTGACAGACAACTCGAATCAAACCATTTTATAAGCAAAGTTTTAAAACGGATAATTAACCAGCAAACTATTAAACCTCCTATTTTAGTTTCCTACAAATCCATCGAGTAAGAACCACAGCACCTCCCTATAGGGTTACAAGCTAAGAAATCCTTATACGAACAACCTACCCGGTTGCTATTCACCAACACATTCCTAACGTTCTCCTGAATGTTCTCATTAACCACATTACCATTTTGACTTCCAACATTTCCTTGGTTACTAGCATGAGCTAGAATGGCGGGTAAGAGGTTCTGCAATTGTTGGGCAATGATCGTCGAGAAGTCGGGTGCTCCTCCCACACCTCCATTGACTCCCTCTACACCCCTATTAGCTCCCATCCCCTGGTCATTCCCTTGACTATTCAATTTGTCAATACGCTCATCGGTACCTCCCCTAGGTCCTCTACCCCTCCCACCTCTACCAACCGGTTCACTTATTCCCTCTCCTCGTGATTCGGTAACAGGCTGGCCAGCACTTCGGGTCCTCATCCTTGGCGGCATTATTTACACTAGGGAGAACATGGGCAACGTTAGGTAGGTAGGAAGACTTACATGTATATAGAATATCTTACTATATATATAATTATACACATATTACCCCCTTATGGTGTCAACATCAATTTGTGTGAACGGTATTACCAAGTATGAGTAAGTTGTGATACTTTTATAACTACGTTGGCCACCGTATTTATATTCGCATCCTTTCCCAGTCGTACTCATTATTAAGCTCACACATTTCAATGACTGACATAACTAAAGCATCAAACCGCGAACACGCGAAAGCAAGCAAAAGCGGAACACCGCGCACATAGATCCTATACGCAACTAAATAACGGATCTTAAGTTATAGTCTAGGCCAACCCACCTAGTTCTCTATAACCTTGGCGTTGATTACCAATCTGTCAGACCCTGACAATGGCAAAAACTCAGGAGTGCAACATAATGATTAATCATAACACAAGATACAAAATAGAAAAAAACTACAATGCATAAACTTTAAGTGTTACGAAGACCATCAACCTCGAACAAACCTCAAGTAATGTCCCAAATCATAACCAAATCCATAATCTCTTACAATTCCAAATGCCCACATAAGGTCCAAATCCAAACTTAAACCAAAACTTCCAAATACTAAGAACCAAAAAAATAAATAAGCAAAGCTTCACGTGAAAAATCTACATGGGATACTTCTAAGCCTACTATCACATATCACCAACCCATTCATCTTTCACTTCACCTGAAAATGATACTCAAAAACGTCAACAATAATGTTGGTGAGCTCGTAGGTTTGACCTTAAACCAAAAGTTGTGCCAATATCTCAAAACAGTGGACAATAGTGCAATATGACAGTGAATATATGCAAATCACCCATGACTTAACATTCTCGCTAATCATGTAACACGACCTAGCATTCCCGCTAGTCGATCACCATGCCCTAGCATCCCCGCTAGTCATGAAAACAACATATACCAATGCTCTTGGAGTCGCAACTCCAATATGTCACTTACACACCTAAAGGGCCTACCAGCTGGAGCATTATATTAGGGCAGGACCACACTAGACATGGCAATTCCTTGCCAATCACCCTTGCCTTGCCAAACATAGTACACGCAAGTAAAATCACAACCCTTGACATGCCAAACACAGTACATGCAAGTAAAATTACATCACATATATTCACATAGCAATCATAAGCACATAATTGTCCCAAAAACAAAATTACGTTTCGCACAGTTCAAAAGAAAATAGTTCAAAACACATTTGAGTATCATTTTCCTCCAACGGAAAAACAATAGAAAAAGGGGCTACGAGAACTCACCTCAAGCAAGTCTTAAGCAACCAAATCTCAATCACACAAGTAAATGCAACGACGTTCGCACATGACCTAGTCCAGTTAATTTTAATCATTCATTTCCAAAACAGTCTTCATGTTTGATGCATAGAGGTTAGACGCGTTGTACAATTACCCGTAACAATTTAGTGGTGTGATGGTTGACGTCTCATCCCAAAATATCTTATCAATCCGATATCTCAACGATACATACTTATACTATTTTAAGAAGATAGATAAGTAACATAAGTAAACATTTATAATAAATCATTATAAATATATATATCCCGATAAGTCCAGTCGGTAACCTTAGTTACCGTAAAAATAATCATATTATGGTTGAAAATGAAACGTTTACTCCTAATAAACATATTAGAGAAGTTTCGAGAAAAAATATATTTTTTGTCTTTTAGTGAATTTATTAAATTAATAAAATAATAAAATAATATTTTATTATTTAAAATCAAAAATCATGTTCTTAAGTAAAATTTCTAAGTATAAACTTTTACGAAATTTCGACATGACCCGTACGTTTATATAACGTTTTCTAAGGTTTTTAACCTTTATTTCAAACATTTTTCAAACTTTTGATACTTTTTCGACAAAATTCCAAAATCTTAATCTTTAACGTTTACTAAAACGTTTTTCCCAAAATAACGTTCAATATCACTTCGTAAATATACATTTCACTTTCAAAAGTCCATCGAAAACTCTTAAAATGACTAAATATCGCTTATTGGGCTTTAAGGCCCAATAAGGGTCCTTTAAGGTATTTATACGTCTAAAATACGATCCAAGCCCAAAACCAAGGCCCATTTATATACATAAGCTCATACTAATAAGTAGAAAATAACCCGGACCACAATAAGCCAACAAATAAGCCACGGCTTATTTGTGCTTAATGGGCTGTGAGTCCAAAAGCTAAAAAAAATTAGTCCATAAGCTTTAAAATTAGCTTAATAAGCTAGGATACATATTCGGTTAACACCGTAAGCCATAAAAATAGTCCGCGAATATGTGGTATATAAAGCAAATAACCATAAACACATCCCTTGTGTTTCTTAAATAAGCCGCGAGTATATAAGCTCAAAATAAGCCATGAAAAGCCCACAAAATAAGCTATACAAGCTATTATACAAAATAAGTTATCTAGGAATATATGTTTTTCAACCATCACGACCACAACATCAAAACTACAAAACCCTTTTATTTCTTTTTATATCCGACGCAACCCAAACACATCCTTTTATCTGTTAAAAAAACACATCCTTTTATCCGTTTTGTTTCCAAAAATCGATTTTTACGACGATCAACTTGTACAACTAGCATCTATGCATCAATATAAACCTAAAAGGACAAACGAAATTTAAATTTTGAAAATTACAAGAAAAGTATTCAAAATATAGATTTCGACACGAACCGGACAACCCAAACGTTGTTTAAATGAATACCCAAATACTCGTATCAACCCGGAATATCACGTTCTTGATCAAAGTTGGAAGATTTTTGGTGTTTGTGTTTTGCTTTGGTCGGACGCACAAGACATACACAAGTGTGTGTGTGTTATATTTCAAATGAAATGAAATGAATGAGTGGAAAATGATTTAGTGATAAGAATATAAATGTACCACCTTGGGACATCCTAGCTAAAAAATTTCCTCCTTGTTCCCTCTCTTGTTCTATAGCCGGCCATGGGGTATCCTAGGGGCTCGGGGGGTCGTTTTTGTATCGGGATCACTTAAAAGCTCATAAAACTTGATCGTAAAAATTTCTCCAAAGTTAATTAGCATTTTTATTAACCTTAAAAATACTTTTCCAATAACTTAGAGTATTTACTTGACATATTTCCACGCTTTATTCCCCAAAAACTTATTTGGACATTAAGGACGTGTCAAGACTCGTTTTTGGCATTTCTTAAAAATTCACGGGTCAACCACCCAGAACTTAACTAACATAATAATAACCTCTAAAAAGATTATTATTCACAATAAACCATAAATTACCACAATTCTCATAAAATCATCACCGTCAACACGGTACAATTTATGAATAAACTGACAACATCAAATAGTCAAAGGAGTAATAATGAAATATTCAGAACACAAAAGGTCAAAGGTTACATTTAACCCCATCTTATGCCTCGGGTCGAAGTTCTAAATAACCATACTCTATATAAGTCGTCCAATACAAAATCAGTAATTATACAGTCTTGGGTCTGATCATACGATTGTTGTATTACCTTGTTTTGCAATTCACCTAAGACTGTCTTAGAGTAAAAAACAAACTCAAATGATTTCATACTTGGATGACAAATGACTTAATTTTAGGGTATATCTTTGATAAACAAGTGTTACCAAAATTGTGTATAAGGAAACATGCATACAACCTTATAACACTAGTAAATTTAAAACATTCCCATTTTCGTTTAAAACCTTCTATAAATAGAAATCCCATAATTTTATAAACCACATGCCATTTATAAAATTAGGGCTACCATGTTTACAACATTTTTAAGTATAAGTAAACTTACTACGGATAAGGTTAATTCCCCAAGGGAAATAATCAAACCTTAGTAATAATTACGACATACTTTAAAAATTGTTAAAACATTTATGTAAAATTGTTTATTCTTACGTTGTTCCGTCGCGGGTTTTCTTGCGGAAACCACTAAACCCATGCGTTATAGAATGTTGAAAGAAATAATAAGTTTACTTATATAACCCATGATTTAGCAAAGTGTACATATCAATATATATACAATAAGCATTTTAATCGAGTGCTTTTAGTTCATATTAATTTTTGAAAATCATTTTTGCATAAATATATTTAAAAACGCCACATATATATAAACCAGCAAAACTAATTCAAATATTTAGCTTTTCTTTTGGGCTTAAAGGATATCTAAAATAAGCTACTTTAGGGGGACAGATTATCTATTGAAAGGGTTTCCTAAGAATAAGCTATGGAAACCTAATTAAGCCCTAAATAAAGCTTGGTAATTGATTTAGATAAATAACTGTTTTAAAGTAAAATCAGAATTAATGCTACTTTAAGCTACTATTAAGCTATTTTATTAAGCTTTCTAATTAATCTGAAGCTGCTAAACACTAATAGCATACCTATAAGCTATTTGAAAAAGGCATAAATTTACTAGGGTCTAGTTGCTATAATAAGCTAGAATGTGGGTCTTAGCTTGGTGCTCTGCATCCCAGGGGAGGTTCAAAACGGATGAAGGCTTTTTTGGCTTATCATAATAAGCTCTTAAGAGCTTATTGGCCAAAACCAACTTCAAAACAGATAACAAAAGGAGGGTATGAGCTTATGTCCAAAATTTTGGGAGCTTATAAGGCCTAATTAATACTTTTATTGCTGAACAATGGCTTGAAATGAAGGTTCTAAAAATGCAAAGCCAAATTTTGAATTGGTTTTGTCAAAGCAAAGGGACAGATACAATGGGGTTGGGTTTTTTGGTTAGAAACACACACAAAACAAGCACACAAATAGTTATGCTTAAGCGGCATAAGCAAGCTTGAGCCTTGAGCTCAATTTTGTTTATTGAAATTACTGATATCAAAGGAAGCCTAAAAGCTTATTTTCAAACTGAAATTTTATGATTAAAGGCTGGCTTATAACGCCTACTACACTCAGCCAAAAGTGGCTGAGTGCACTTGACCCATGCCTCTTCCCTTTTGACCCATTTTGGGTCTAAACCAAACACCCCCTTAAATATATAAAAAACGTTTTTTAACTGATTTTAGTGAAAGGAAGCTGAGAAATGGATTTAGAAGAATTGTTTTAGCAACTTTAACACATTCTCATACAATTTAAACAGAATTAAAACAGCTAAAATGAGACTTGAAATTTCAATAGTAGCAAAAAACTCTTAACTTTTTCATTAAAAACCAAGAACTTACAACATAAAACTTAAAAATAGAACTGAGTACAAATTATGCTAAAAAGACTTAATTATAAAACATTTAAACTAAAACAGGTAAAAAAAAAGGTTGTACATGGTTTGGTCCTACTTCGGCTTGTTTTCTTTTCTTTTATAGAAAGTTCCCAAAGGTTTCTTTTGTGCTAGCTTGTTTGTTATGTGTGTTAGAAAGTCCCTCATAGCAATCCTAGCCTTCTTTTTGTCTTCCTTCATCTCACCATTCATGGGGGTCGTCGCGTGGGTTGAAGTGTTCTGTTAGGGTGGAGGGTGGTTAGGGTGTAAACAATAAGGTGGAAATGGTGTGAGGGTTCGTGAGCTGGTAAAGTGTACCGGATAGTGGTTGGCAGTGAAAACTGGGGGGAGGGAGAGGTGGTTTGGGTTTTGGCGCCAAGTGGGTTGGGTTGCAGGGTTGTTCGTTTGGTTTAAAAGAGAAGAATGGGAAAGATGCAACACTAGTCCCCCATGTTTCTTCCTCTTTTCATTTTATTTTAGCCCGATTTTAGTTATTAAACCAAGTTTCAAAAGTGACAGCTTAAGTCCCTCCGTTTTATAACTTAAAAGAATAAAAGGGGTTTAAGGTTATGGCAAAAATGGTCCCTGCTGTTTATAAAGAGTATAAGTTTATGGTTTTGGCAAGTATTTGTACCTTTCTTTTCTTTTTCATTTTTCTTTATTAAACACTTTCCTAACTTGGCAATTTAGCCCCTAAAGTTTATTTTTATCATTTTTAATTATAAAACAAGGTTTTTAAAATTTACATTTTTGGTCCTTGAGTTTTATAAAAAAGATGTTTTGGGCTACTGGGCTTGTATTGGGCTGGGGTTTGTTGTTGGCTTGTATTGCGGCCAATGAGTGTCGTGTCTGGGGCCCAATAAGGTTTAGGCTTATGTTATTGGCTTTTTAAGGCCCATAAGGTACAGGCTTGTCGATTATGGGCTTTTTCATGCCCAATAAGGTTCATGAAGAGGGTTTGATGTGTACAATGGCTGAGTTTGGCCTGTAACCTGGACTAGGATTGGCCTTCATAGTCTTCTCACAGTCTTTGTCAATTGCACACAAATGGGCTGTTGTAATTGATTGAGGGCCCATTTGGTCTTCACAGTCTTCAATATTATACTATTGGGCTTTCCCGGCCCATCAGATGGGTTAAGATTGCATTCAATAGTATTCTTCAGTTCCGGCTCCGGTTTGACTGCTGATTCTTCAGTATTGACTCTGACTTTGGCTTTTTTTTTTTGACTTTGGCCTTGATTTTGCACAGTCTTTTCCATTCCATGCTCAGTTTTGTCATTTTGGCTTGGTTTTCTGTCTTTTTGTTGATATCCACTTCCTGCACAATACAAATGCAAAAACATAACATATATTTGGCCAGTTTTTGTCTGTTTTTGGTCATTTAAGTGTTTTAGAGGTAAAAAAGAGTGTGGATTAGCACTTATCAAATCCCCCAAACTAAGGTATTGTGTGTCCTCACACAATGTTATGAAGTAAACACGTAAGCCCCGTTTTCACCATTTTCTAAATTTACACTAACTACAACTAATATTTTTGGATTTTCTCATTTTTTAACAAGTTTGACTTTCTTTATTTATTAATACTGGGATCATAGAATGAGAAGCGCCCGTAGAGTGATCTACGGATGTTCCGGAGGATATTTCATCGTCCTCGATTTTTCACAAGTTCCAAGCTAAGCAATTAAACAAGATCATTGTCGATATAAGTTTATATGTTAAGCCCTCATACTTTGCTGGTGATTTTTTCAAACTTACCAATCATGATATACGATTTGAATGTCGTGTAATCATTTTAAATTTTATCCATAGAGTCAACTTTATTTTCATAGTCATTAATTCAAGATGAATCATGAATCAAAGCGAACAACTTATTCAGGCTTCGTAACTTGATTTCGAGATTTAAACTTTAGAATTTTTTGCCAGCATTTTCATTATCATAATCATCATGTTCTTTAAAAGCTAGGTAATGCGTTTACTTAGTTTGGAAACCACTACCTCGTGGTTTAAGGTATAGTAGGATTTCACAAACAACGACCGGTTGTTCTTAGTTTGAAATAACCCACCGTTGTAGCGTAGTTTGGGAAATCACATCAACACCTTATTCCTAATATGGCTAAGGATTAGTGTCTTAGTTTGAACCCTCACCTAGACCTTTCTTCTAAGTGAGATATCACGACACACCAAATCTTAGAAGTAAAGAGTTCTTTGTTTGTTTTAATACCCCCACCTCTTGGTGCTTGCGAAGTAGGTTATCAACGGACATCTTTTACTTGGCTCCATAAAATCAACTGCATGCTTCAATTGGCATTTATCTTTTAATATCACTACAAATCTCGTTTTGAAAACTCAAGTTACAAATTTGAAGCTTTTATGAAAAAATTCGATTAACTTAGTGAATTAAATTGAGTACGTATGATTAGGTGGATTAGAAATTCACGGGAGAGAAAACCACAAGTTACTTGTATAAGTTTTTAGAAGAATCTTGCTTGGCACATAATCTTGTATTTACTCTTATCATTCTCGTTCTTCACATTATTAAAATTCAAAGCTATAGAATTCGTGAAAGCTTGGCTCTAAAAGAATAGCTAGGGCTCAACACGCCCGATATAAGTCAAAAATTCTTCTTTATTCTACAAAAGAAAAGCAAATAGGCGACAAAACACTTATATATTTTTGAAAAAAATTTCAAATTTTTCCATTTTTTTGGGATTTGGTCGGGTTTAATGTTCTATAAAAACGGGTTTACGTGGTAACAATGCTGAATGGCAAACATTCAAATCCGAAGATACCCCCACCAAAACTAGAATCAAACATCGTCCTAGATGTTTTGAAGGGTACTACATTAATCTGAAGGCCGTTTATGAGGTATGCCAAAAGATAAAAGTTAGTCAATAAGATTATTATATCGGATTCCAACATGAAGCTGAAGGATGGTGAAACTCTTGATGAATGGACAAAACTGAGAGTCTTACCAATCCCGCGGCTATCCGGACAATAAACAACAAACAAACAACATGGATAACACGGGTAAGGGAAAAGACAATGCTTTTTACACAACACAAATACATTTATTCAAACTTCGGATAAGACATAGGGGTAGTGCCTCCCACGAAGCGTCTTGTTTAGGGGCGCGATGCTTGACCCATCACAAGGATTTATGTTTCCTTGAGGTAAACAAGTGGAAATATTATTATCATCATCGGATTTTTCATTCAAGTGTCTACATACGTTTTGAATTTTATGAAGTTCCACTCCGATGAGATACATCCGGCTTAGAAGAATGATACTTTTGAAATGCCGGGATCAATTATGGTGTCTTCATCCCCACAGGAGAGAAGATAAGGAGGAATAACGGGAATGAAAAGAAATGGGAGAAAGATCCATACAACATAAGCGAAAATGGATTCACTTAGTACGGTATGAAATCTATATCTCAGGGTGGGCAAAACATTAAGCACATGAACTCTTGGTTCTCTTGTTTGGAAAATATTTCCCACCACATCCATTGTGAAATTGCCCAGCTCGGGCTCATCCTTAAAGAAACAATCATACTCTGGTTGAGATATGATTTGAGCGAGTTCATCGGCGGATACTCTCTGAAAACATCACTCCTATCGGTAGGAGGGGAAATCTGATCATTTCGAAAGATCAAAGATAAAATCGAATTATATTGACGAAAAATCAACTTGTGTAGTGGTTATGCCACTATCTCTTCTCTTTAAATGATCGTTATCAATTGTAGAAAGCTTTATAATCTGGATAGAGAGATAACTCAGAATGATGTAGTGGGACTGCTACTACTAGGCTCTTCCAATTAAAGCAGAAAGTTTCCGATTCGGGGCAAAGAATTATCAAAGGTGTTAGTACTCCTCCAAGAAAACTTTAGGAATTGTGGAGGTAGATTGAGTCACAACATAGGATATGATGTGAACGGGATTATCTTTTAATGCTTCGATTTTTGCAACAAGACGATGAATTCAACAATTTTTCTCAGAGGGTATCGTCTTTGATCAAAAGATTGTCATCCTCAATCCTTCAACTTTGGGAATAAAATCTCCATCACCTTTGAGCTAACGGGACTCAGATTTGGGAGGTGATTGCCCAACATACTCGACATCGTTCTAGAGATGAATCTTCATCAGTCGAGTAGATTCAACGTTAGGAATCAGTGAATTCCTCAGATTGTCTTTGAATGTCAGAGCGGGAGAATTGTCATGAAAAGGCTACATCACACCCTTTGGGAACACTTTTGGACTCACTTCGGGAATTGGGACAAGGATTTAAACACTAGACTTTATGATATTCGTCTGATTCGTGCCAAATTCGTGTCAAAGATGCACCATTTTCATAATTGAGAGTTAACGGGCTCCTCGGTTGATAAAACAGGTGTGATTGCAATGGTATAGTCATTGTCATCATCATTATCACAGTAGACGAGAGGGCGATTCCAAGCCGGAGTATTGATTCGTACTCAGATAGCCTCGTCACTTATGATTTTCACATCTTGAACAAGTTTGCTAAGCATTCTTGCACTTCTCGGATTGAGCGTGCTTAACTTCAAAAAAATGTTCTGTTCCCAACTTGCAATAGAACCTTAGCGTTTTCCCAAAAGAGATCGATTAAAACTTTTTGAGAAAGCTTTCAATCGATCTTTTCATTAGGTACCTCTTGGGCTTGCAAAGCTTCCATGCTTCATTGGTTGAGGAGGTTGATGATTGACGGGAAATTGCGGGGTTTGAAGTTGGTCAAAACCGAAAGAATTAGAATCTTGCAAGGATTTTTGCTCCATGTGATAATAGTCTTCATTCATCGGTTGACACTGAAAAGTCTTCATGATGGACTCCACATAGTCTCAACAAAGATATTGTTGTTGAAAACTTTGTAGAATTTTGTGAGAAATTAAAGTCTTGATTGTACACGGTTCCCGAGTGGATAAAACGGAACTTGGGGTAGTGAACAATCGTAACATTAGAATTAAGCTTTGTTTTCACACTTTCTTCATAAGAATGAGTAGGGGTGGTGTGGAGTAATGGTTTGATAATCGGGCAGTGTATAGATGGGTATGGAGGTTAAAACATTTGGTGTTTCACTCTCGAATCTGCTTCAATAAAAACAAACTCCGTCTCATATTATTTAAACACACATTTTTGGCATCTTGACCAAAAATTTTTGGTATTTGCACACTTTTTTCTAGCTTTTGGGATTCTTCATTAACTGTTTGTTTGGTTGGTTCCGGAATTAGGAGATAATCGGAGGTTTTCGCTTGTGTACAATGTATAACCAATTTGAGTCACCTTTCCCACAAGACTTACAAGTGCATCGTTGACAAAGATGCATCTAAACGGATTACACTCACACCTTGTAACAAACCACTTTTTGGCTCGATTGTGGATATTTTTGTGAGGATTGTTGGACACTGGGGTCTTGTTTGACAACGAATGCTCTCGTGGAGCGTATAACAACGTTGGAATTGTAATGGATGACTTGGAAGTATTTTGGAAACTTTTGAAAAGCTTTCTCCAATATCTTCGTGTCAGGAATCACATTCTAGACAATTAAGACCCATGACAGGTTCACATCGAACATAATTCTTTCAATTCTTAATGGTGTTGTTGAGATGATTCGGGCATATGGAACAAGAATCTTGTTTTTGAGTTTTCGTTTGACAACAAAAGGCTGAAAGTGTTGCAAATTTCACAAGTCGAACATGACTTTAAATCGCTTTAAGGCGGACCAGTCGAAATGGTTGTCATAAGAATTAAATTGTTAGAGGGATAAAGGAAAGAATTAACTGATACGAAGAAAAAAGAAGAATATTTTTGTTTTCTCGAAATTTATTAAAACATATTTCACAAATTGGACATTATCAGATAGACAACTTAAACCATGATAATCGATCTTACTTCACGGTAGCTCTCAGAATGAAAAACGCACAGGTGAGCGGAGGAATTAGGATAGCGCGAGCTTATTCTCCTTTCGGGCTCGTATTCCTTAGGGAACATACCCTCCTTAAACCCACTTTTAATAAGCTTGTACAATCAAGAGATGTGGTGAGCCGTATATACGTATTAAGTGACAACAGAAGCTAAGTTTTTAAATTCTTTTGGTTCGATTGGGAACTCAGCAGTTCACCGGAACTTATTATGATAATACCTCAGTTGAGAATATTATATTTTGGTATTTTACCAATTAGTGAATTTTAATTTTTTATGGAATTTTTTTTTTTTTTTTTTTTTTTTTTTTTTATATGTACGATAAAAAAGAAAGAAAAATATTTTTGTGTTTTTTAATATGATATATTAACAATAAGACAAGTTCAGATCAAAGTCGGATAGAAATCGTAGCAAATGCCTCCCCGGCAACGGCGCCAAAAATTGATTCGTGGACGGTACGTATATAAAACAACTCAAATGCAAATCTCAACCAAATGCCCTTGACCAAGGCAAAAGGTCAAAAGTTACACAAAGATTAAATATATAAGATCAAATCAATGATAAAAAGATTCCGGAAGAGATATTCCCGGGTCGTATGTCCCAACGAGGCTGCAATTGAAATTTATCCTGGTTTGAAGAGAAATTGATTGATGGAGAATATATGATATGAACACTGATATAATTACAACTAAAATTAATTAAATAAAACCTAATTTAATCTACGGGAAACAAGTATAGGAAATAGGAATCTTAAAAACTACGGGAAACAAAATTAGTTATAGAGAAATCCTAAAATTAGATTTATACTAAAATACGGGGAACAGAATCAGGTATCGGGAAACCCCTAGAAATACTAAAATTAAGAAAATAAGAATGATCTAAATTAAATTATAAATTAAAATTAAATTTCTAATT
The DNA here is from genome assembly GCA_026074375.1 of Tanacetum coccineum. Lineage (NCBI taxonomy): Eukaryota > Viridiplantae > Streptophyta > Magnoliopsida > Asterales > Asteraceae > Tanacetum > Tanacetum coccineum. Next base: position 14,142 of record BQNB010105714.1, read on the forward strand.
AACTTAATTGAAAAAATAAAGAAAACTAGAATAAAAACGGAGGTCGTTTGAATGTAAAACGAAAAGAAACGGTAAAACTTACCCGGTAAAAACGGGTCTAAAACTGAAATTTAAGAAAAAATAGAAGGCCTATACTAGAATTTTATATTTTTCTTGACACTAATGACAAAAAGAAAATTTTATAAAAAAAGAAAAATATTTTTTTTATTAATTTTTGGATTTTTTATGAATTTTTTAAGATTAAATACTTAGTTAGAAAAACTAAGGTAAATAGGAAAAGGACAAAAAGAATAAAAGTTATAAAAATCTGAAAAAAATAAAATTTAAATAAAGAAAAATAGTTAACAATTCTAAAAAATATAAATGCCAAAAAGTTCTGATTAAATAAAAGTAATTAAACTAATTAAATTAATCCTAATTTAAATTAATTAAATTAAATAAACTAACTATGGTTAGCTTTGGGGACTAACAGTTGAAAAAGAGTCACAAGGACAAACGGCGATTGTAACAGGCTAACTAAAACCAACATGGGACTTACACTTGTAACTTTATCAAAGATGAAATTACACACTGGTCCCTGACGGAGAAAATCCACGATTACAAATCAAGTCCAACTAGCTTATATCAGAACAAAGCAAGAAGCTAAAGTTGAATAAGGGGCTTATAGGGGGAAAGACCAATTTTTCATAAAAGCGTTGTCAATAAGCTGATTCTCAACTAAATAGCCTAAAATGTAGGCTTTTTGAAAACTGTCGTGGGCTAAAATAAGGTTAACAGCTTATTTAGCTTCTTATTTGGGCTTAATGGTACTAAATAATCTAAAATTATGGGGGGACAGATTTTATTTAGAAAGGGGAGTCCTAAATAAGCTATGGAACCTAAATAAGCCTTAAAAATAAGCTGTAATTGATTTAAGCTAAATTAAACCAGTTTTAATGTAACAGCAATATGCTTTTCGCTTACTATTTAAGCTTTTAAATTAAGTCTAATTAAACTAAGCTGCCTAAACAATAGCTACTACCTAATAAGCTATATGAAAAGGCATTTAAAATCCTAGGGTTCTAGTTCTAAATATAAGCTAGAAAATGAGGGCTGAACATTGGATGCTCAAGCACCAGGGGAGATTAAAATGGACTGAAGGCTTTTTTGGTCTTCTATCATAATAAGCTCTTAAGAGCTTATTGGCCAAAACCAACTTCAAACAGATAACAAAGGGAGGGTATTGAGCTTATTTCCAAAATTTTGGGGCTTAAGGCCTAATTAATACTGCTGAACAATGGGCTTGAAAATGGAGGTTCTTAAAAAATGCAAAGCCAAAATTTTGACTTGTTTTGTCAAAGCAAAAGGGACAGAACAAGGGGTTGGGTTTATTGGTTAGAAACAAACAAAAAGTGCACACAAATTGAGTCTGTCTTAAGCTTGCTTAAGCACTTGAGCCTTTTAAGCTCAATTTTGTTTATTGCAAAAATTGACCAGAATCTCAAAGAAGCCATAAAAGCCTTATTTTCAAACCTGAAATTAGTGATTAAGGTGGCTTAATAAAGCCTACACACTCAGCCAAAAGTGGCTGAGTGCACTTGACCCATGCCTCTTCCCTTTTGACCCATTTTGGGACTAAACCAAACACCCCCTTAAATATATAAAAAACGTTTTTTTTTAACTGATTTTAGTGAAAGGAAGCTGAGAAATGGATTTAGAAGTATTGTTTTAGCAACTTTAACACATTTTCATACAATTTAAACAGAATTAAAACAGCTAAAATGAGACTTGAAATTTCAATAGTAGCAATAAAAACTCTTAACTTTTTTATTAAAAACCAAGAACTTACAACATAAAACTTAAAAATAGAACTGAGTACAAATTATGCTAAAAAGACTTAATTATAAAACATTTAAACTAAAACAGGTAAAAAAGGGTGTAACATGGTGCTTATACTTCGGCTTGCTTTTCTTTTCTTTTATAGAAGTCCCAAAGGTCTTCTTTTGTGCTAGCTGTGTTTGTTATGTGTGTAGAAAGTCCCTCATGCAATCCTAGCCCTTCTTTTTGTCTTCTCTTCATCTCACCATTCATGGGGTTCGTTGGGTTGAGTGTTCTGTTAGGGGAGGGGGTTATAGGTGTACAATAAGGTGGAAATGGGTGAGGGGTGAGCTGGAAAGTGTACCGGATAGTGGTTTGGCAGTGAAAACAGGGGGAGAGGTGGTTTGGGTTTTGGCGCCAAGTGGGTTGGGTTGCAGGGTTGTTCGTTTGGTTTAAAAGAGAAGAATGGGAAAGATGCAACACTAGTACCCATTGTTTCTTCCTATTTAATTTTATTTTAGCCCGATTTTAGTTTTTAAACCAAGTTTCAAAAGTGACAGCTTAAGTCCCTCCGTTTTATAACTTAAAAGAATAAAAGGGGTTTAAGGTTATGGCAAAAATGGTCCCTGCTGTTTATAAAGAGTATAAGTTTATGGTTTTGGCAGTTTTAGTACCTTTCTTTTATTTTTCCATTTTTCTTTATAAACCACTTTCAAACTGGCCAATTTAGCCCTAAAGTTTATTTTATCATTTTTAATTATAAAACACAGGTTTTTAAAATTTAACATTTTTGGTCCTTGAGTTTTTTAAAAAGATGTTTGGGCTATTGGGCTTGTATTGGTTGGGTTTGTTGTTGGGCTTTGATTGGGCCCAATTTGAGTGTGTTCTTGGCCCAATAAGGTTTTTAGGCTTATGTATTGGGCTTTATTTAAGGCCCAATAAGGATACTAGGCTTTGATTATTGGGCTTTTTCAAAGCCCAATAAGGTTATGAAGGTGGTTTTGTTGTGTACAATGGCTAGAATGGTGAAAACTGGGACTAGGATTGGGCCTTCAAAGTCTTCACAGTCTTTGTCAATTGCACACAAATGGGCTGTTGTAATTGATTTGAGGGCCATTTGTCTTCTCAGTTTCATAATTATACTATTGGGCTTTTCCGGCCATCAGAATGGGTTTAAGATTGCATTCAATAGTATTCTTCAGTTCCCGGCTGCCGGTTTGACTGTTGATTACTTCAGTATTGACATTCTGAGACCTTGGCATTTTGACTTGGCCTTGATTTTGCACAGTCTTTTCCATTCCATGCTCAGTTTTGTCATTTTGGCTTGGTTTTCTGTCTTTTTGTTGATATCCACTTCCTGCACAATACAAATGCAAAACAAACATATATTTGGCAGTTTTTGTCTGTTTTTGGTCATTTAAGCTCGTTTTTAGAGGTAAAAGATATGTGTAATTAAGCACTTATCAACAATCAATGCACATAATTAAACAAGAATTCAAAAAAAAGTCTTCCCAGCTTTTTCAATTAAACAATTAATTCACGTAGCAAAGATTTCATGCATACCGAATATACAAGCATGCATTGTAACACCCCCAAATTGGGTCGCAGCGGAATAAGGGTCCGGGGCGTGTTACTTCTCAGATCAATAACACAAGATAATATAAGAACGACCAAAAAGTCGTTTAAAACTGATACATTGGATTTAATAAAGTATGTGTTACAAAAGCCCAAAGCTTTACTTGTTATTATTACAAAGATTTCCAGCCCATAACAGATATACAAAATGTAATGCGACTAAATCTTTAATGCATGACTTCAAAATATAACCACCAATGTATCCTTCGCACCTCATGCTTAATGACCTCCTGAAAAACATTGCATTTAAAAACGTCAACATAAAGTTGGTGAATTTCATAGGTTTATGTAAATGTATATGCAGGACCGCAAGACTTTCTTAGTGATAAAGCAACAGATGCAGACATCACAAAATGTAATTACGTTTACCTAAGCTCATGACACCGAAGCTCGACATAATTGAATACAATATATAAATATTGCCTACATTGCCCGTGATGATGTTCAACCCGTAACATCCAGTATCCGACATGATATACGTTCGTTTCCAGTGATAGCTAGTCACCCGAACGGGGAGGTCAATCCCAAATAGATCTATCTATAATCATTCGCGCTCACATTCCAGTAATTGACAGTTCATGATTCATGGGCATAGTGGGTTATCGCTACTTAGGCAAAACGTAATCATGATAAAATGTACACTTGCGTCCAATTTGTAAAACATGCATATGTTTCTCACCCCAAAAACTTGTAAAGTAATAATTGTAAAACATGGGGCTATGAACTCACCTTGAGTGAGTAAACTGATAACAAAATATCCCAAGTAAAAACGCGTCACGCTAACGCTCGAATGCAACCTAGTTAATATAGGTCGAATCAGTATTCAAGTACGTTGTCTAACAACAACTGTATATAATCCTATATAGTTATCATCGTACTATCGTTCGGGCTATCATAATTTAAGAGGTCATGACATGACGTACGAGGAGTTAGGACACTTTAAATCGTAAATCCAACAACTCGTCAATACGCCATCCGAAGAAGCCTCATTATGAAATTCCCTAGTAATATAGCACTTCGATAACTAATAACATATATAATCTATATAGCTATATCACCATCTATTTGTTTAAGTGAAATCGTAATTATAAAGTAAAAACGTTTATAATTACGCCTTTAGTAAAAATGACATAACTTTGTCGTTTTAAGCCCGTTTCTCGCGTTTCTTACGCCCACGCTTTCGTATTAAGACGAGTGATCATAAAATCACATTTTTAGGTTTTTGAGATTCTGTGATGAATAGTGTTTTACTGTTCATAACAGCTATAAAATCATTTTTATACTTTTAATTAACGTAAAACCCGTTTTAGCCGTATCTTATTCGTTATAGCTCCGTTTTTAGCGATTCTTTCGAACACGTTCTCGTAATTGAAAGTTTTATCATATTATTGATGTTTATAAAGTATAAGTTTCTGTGGTGAATAGTACTTTTTATAAAAATTGTTTTATAAAAGTATTAACTATCGTAAACTTGTAAATGGCGTATCTTCTTCGTTATTAATCGGTTTTTCGAGTTCTTTATGACCCCTCGATCCTTGTGACATGTAGTATTTTATAAAATCATAAAACATATATGTAAATTTTGAATTACAAAACAGCCCCTAAGATATTATTTTCCAAAATGTGTTTAAAACTTGTTTTTAGGACTTTTTAGCTTTACCACTTTGTTATAAACCCTTTAGAACCCTTAATATCTTATGTCTTACATATATTAGGTCCATTAGGTTATGTTTTGTTCATGTGAGTCCAAGATAACAAGATTAACATGTTATTCTACCATTTTCACTTGTAACTCATAAGTTGACTTTTAGAAACCCTAATTTGCACTTAAACATGTTTATACTTAACCAACATGTTAAAACACTTATACATCCCTTTTAACATAATATTATCATCCATATGACATGTAAATAAGTGTACAAAACATTAATCAAATGTAAAAATCCATTTCACATATTCAAAAGTACCCTAGATGGTGATTTAACTTAGTAAAGCATATGAACACATAAAATCTTAGTTATGAAATGATTAAGCTTTTGATATAACCTTGTGTGGATGAGTAGAGATGATAACAACAATCACACCCTTGTGATTAAACCTCTTGGCTTGAAAAATTAGGATGAAACCCTAATTTTTACCAAAAACCCTAATCTTGCAATATCTTCTTAAAACCCTTTCAAAGCTTAACCAACCCTTCAATTCTTCTTAGAATACCTTAAGTATGATATGTAAACACTAATATGGTGAAAGAAAATCAAGCTATGGATTGTGTTTTCTAAGGGTTTTGAGCCGTGAGTTTGAGAGAGAAGGGAGAAAGAGTTTTTGTGATTTTTGCTAAGTGTTTATGAAAGAAAGAGTGTATGCATGCTATTTATAGTGAAAATATCTAATTAACCTAACCATGGTTACTTTCTAACCCATGTGTAAGTGAAATGGTTCCCTATAATATCTAGATATTTATAATATCTAGATATTTAGGGCAAGTTGATATCTCTTGGTCCTATCTTGAAAATTTCGGCCACATAGGCTCCCATGTGATGTTATATTGATTATTTTGGGTATTGGGTATAATCGTGGGTATTCGTTTAAGCGTAGTTAGGTTTTGGTGCTTCCGGGAATGCCGAAACGCGTTTTATCGCGAAACGTAAGCATTTTACGTAGCCAATAAAAATAAGATGAACAAAGTTATTAATTATCCTCTAAATAATCATATAACACTTGTTTGATGTAAACATTTAATTGTTTAATGCCCGTTTACATTGAATGATCATTTTTAGTTTACGCGATTTAACTTAACGTTTACGGTTTAAGAGCAAACGCGTAAAACCCTAAAAATAAATTATGCATTACATAATGTCGTACAATGACCTAAAACATGAGGTGTTATACTTTAACTTAAAAAGGGTATTCATAATGTTTAATTGGCGGACCCGGCCCATTAGATGGGTACGGGTTGACCCATTTAACATTTCTTCGATATCTTTGCCTTTGACTTTTGACTTGTCGGTGTTGACTTTTACTTTGACTTTTTGCACTATTTCTAATCCCGTGCTCTGTTTTGTCGGTTTTGGCTTTGTTTTTGTCCTTTAGTGAATATCCGTTAACTGCACATCATAAATAGCAAAACACACATATTTTTGGCATTTTATGTCTATTTTTTGGTCATTTAGGCTCGTTTTTATAGGTAAAAGGT
>BQNB010105715.1:4422-16767 GCA_026074375.1 Tanacetum coccineum
TCCCGTTAGAATTAGGATTTAGACTGACATAGGTTTAACATAGGTTTAGAATAGAATAGAATTAAAATAGAATAGATAACCAAGATATTAATTAAATCGATAGATTTAACCTCGCTTCAAGTGTTCGACACCCTACTTACTACGAAACTACTTTCGATCATGTACACTGCCCATTAAAGTGTTGTTTTTAGTTTAGTCGGCAAAATATAAATTTAAAGCTTGAATCAATAAAATATACACCACACAACGACTCATCCGGCTTTCATCTTCTTCTTGAAGATCCATTTATAGTATAGTGGTTTACAACCCGAAAGTAAATCCACGAGCCCCAAAGTATGATTTTGTAAAATAGAATCTATTTCACTTTTAACGGATTCTTTCCATTGAGCCATTCTGAGGAAGTTACCGCTTCTCGATAAGAAGTAGGTTCATTTTCTACCATAAAAGAAACAAAATCGGGTCCAAACGATTTCTTGGTTCTTGCCCTTTTGCTTCTTCTAGGTTCAACCTCTTCTTTCTTGGGTTGATCTTGTCTCTCATCTTGGAGATCATTATCATCTCGTTGTCTCTGATCTTGGACAATTTTGTCATCTATTCTAGATGATTTTCCAATTTCCTTCGTTAACAAAGAAATATATTTTCAAAGAAGGAATCACTTCTTTATTCCATTATCGTATCCTTGTGTATATTAACATACACAAAGAAACCATCAACACTACTGTTATGAGCATATAATAAGAATATGCAATTTACAGTTTCAGGTCAAAACTTTTGAACCTTGGGGTTCTATACGGATATCTTAGCTAGATATCCCCCCACATTTGTAAATACTTATAAGATAGTCTTCTTCTCATTCATAGTTCATAAGAATTATCTTATTTTCTTTACAAGGGATCTTATCTAAAAGATAAGTAGCCGATATAATCGCTTTCCTCCACATGCCATGACTTAAACCATGGACTTAGAACAATGGCATTAACCATATATTCTATGCACGGTTTCTTTTCTTAAAAATTCTCTTGTTGGAGTATCAAAAGCAATAAATTTGTGTCTTATTCTAAGTTTAACACATAAATTTAGAAATGGAAACACATATTCACCTCCGATGTAACTTCAAACCACCTTGTTTAATGATAAGTTGATTCTTAACTTATTTATATAGAACATCTTGTTTTATATCCTTACTCTCAAGTAAGTACAAATGCAATATTGTGTACCTCCATCTACACATTAATGAAACGATAGTACTCGCTATTCACTACCTAGTAGGTATCAATTCTAATTCGCATTAAACATAGTGAATCATATCAAGGGGTGCGGTTTTTTCCGTTAACCGAGAGAAAAGACAATTTGTCAATTTGCTTCAACACATGTTTTATTCTGTAAATCATGTCAATACAAAAAAGGATATACAATTTGGTTTAATTAGACAAATATTGGAGTTAAAAATTAAAACATGTCCGTGTCAACCAGTCATACATTTAAACAATCTAAAATAAGATGAATTCATACTCATTTTATGAAATGACCATTAGAAAATACATTCAGCTTAAACATTTTCAAATTATGTTATTCGTTAACTCAATTTTTTTATTTGATTCAAACACAAGATGAAAGCCAAATTTCATTAAGTAACCATCCGGACACAAGATTCCTACGAATCTCCGGCACGTACAACGCGTTGGTTAACTTAAACTCTTTTCCAGATGTAAATACAATGCTCACATTCCCGTGATTTATTAGCAGTTGGAGAGTTGCCCAAAATTCGTTCTCTCCATTCACTGCATAAAAAGAGATAAATCAAACTCTTATAACCACATTCATGACTGATAACCGAAGTGTTAATCCACCATTATTTAAGGTCGATTCCATCTTTGCCTTACTTTTTTGTGTCTATTCAAACCATTAACGCATAGTTAAGGAAACATAAGGTTTTTGAATGCTTCAAAGCATCTACCGTACACATAACTCGAGTATCGGTCTCCCTTTTAACAAGTTCAGGAGCAGATCCTTTAGATGTCACTCATGACATTCCAAATATTTTGTTAATACGAGGTCCCATGATTAGTTTGAAAACGAATTTTGGTATCATTAACAACATGCTTAATCACAAGTGTTTCTTAACAAAATGATTTTAATTCGTCTTTTGTTTAAAACATTAATGTTTTGTAAGATCCGTTATACAAAACCGTTTTAAAAGAAGTCTTTCGATTAAAACAATTAAACAATATCACCTATTACATAATGTTTTAACAAAACACATATGTAATATGATGTTGTCAATTTCCATTAAGAAGATCTTAATAGATATGTTTCACATGATCTATTTCTACAATGAAACTCAACAAGGTTTTAGTAGATCCGCTCTTCTAAAGAAACTCAACAAGGTTTCAGTAGATCCATTATTCTAAAGAAACGCAACAAGGTTTCTATAGATATTCTTTTAAACTCCAAAAATTTCAAGAATTATATCTAGTTAATAATTAACCGACCCGGTTTAAAATAATCTAGACAAGTCAAACAAACACTTCCACTAAATTAGTAAAGTGGTGTATATCATCTGATATTTAATAATCACATGTATAATTATCAATATCTTGATCCAAAGAAATTCTTTTTGATTTTATCGAACACGTTACAATTATCTAATAAAATAACAAATTGCATTTTATGAGATACGTTTCAACGAAACTCCACTTAGTTCCAATGAATACGTATAATTATCTAACAACGTGCATTTTATAAGATCTATTTTAAAACTCCATTTGGTTTCAATAAATCTAAATTCACTATATTTTGCAACCATGTCAGTAACTGGCGCACCAATTACATTTACAAGATTCACTAGGGTTACACTCGTGTTACCATTATGTTAATACTTGTCAATTTCATAACAAATTAAGACTGTTAAAATAATTTGGTATATCTAATAAACTCGACTTGGTATCAATGAATCAAATAGATCTTGTTTTAATGGAAACTCAATCTTGGTTTCAAAATAAACTGACCTGAACACCTAAAAGATCACACACAAACAATTAAATAAACTGTTATAAACCGGTATCTAAGAAATTCAATCGTGATTTCTATAAACTTGTACCTGATTTGCTTCAAAAAAAAATTCAATCTTGGTTTCAATGAATCAATTAGATTAGTATAATAGAAACTCAATCTTGGTTTCTATATAAACTGATTAGAACAATTGCTTTTTAAAAATCGTTATAGATCTGTAATTCCAAATCTGTACATTAAAAATCTGTTTATTAAAACTGATTTCCAAAGAAACTCAACTTGGTTTCGACAGAAAACAGTTTATAATTATAAAATCTGTTAATAATAATTAATCCGATTTAACAAAAGTGATTTTAATTCTGTACACAGAATCTTGTCATTAAGGGACTGTTGGGGAAACTGTTACTCTTTTATTAATAAAATCAAATTTTAATACAAATATTAAATTAAAGAAAAATTAAATAACAGACAGAAAGAGGTTAGAAGCAGAAGACAGGACATATTATAACGATAATAAATAAAGCTGTAAAGGTCGTGGAACGAGGCTCTGTGTTTAACATGATTCCCTTAAAACAGATTCGCCGTCTGTTTCTCAAGGTACAACGTCCAAAGCTGTTGTACAGCTGGACTTGACAAACTTGCCTAAAAAATCACGGAAGCAATCGTACATTTTTGATCGAAAGTATTGTTGGAACTTGGTTTCTATGAAGCTGCATATTTAGTTGTGTCTAAAACGAATGAGATTAGGCCTCTATTTATAGTGAAAACGTTGTCTTATTTTTTCGATATAAGATTAACTAGCCAAACTTAAGAAATTCTTTTTATTAACAAAAAAACATTTGCATATCTTTTATGACACAAAATATTTTGTACTAACTTATTTGTTAAGTTTAAATCTATCTAAATAGATTTTCAGATTTTGTGTTTCACGTATGCATACCTTTTGAGACACGATTATACTTCATATTATCTCCATAAAATATATATAATATTATACTATTTTTACAAACACATATCTGACGGCGTCAGTTGTCCATAGTAAATTTGTTTTTTCATATTTGGATTCTTTTTGAAAATTTAATTTTTCCAGTTTTAAAAAATTATTTTTATGTTATTTATATTTTATTTTACAAGTATTATATGTCTTTTATTTATTTTAGTTTTGTTTTTAAGTTTTATGAAATGCAAGTGCATATGTTATCTCACGTCCAATTTTTTGTTTAAGTATATATTGTCTTTGTTTTTAATAACAGGTTTTAATTGGATGAGGATGGTCTTTCAACGATTCTTTGATAAAGATTTTACTTTGTATCATCATTCTTCATTCATATCGAGCAAACTAGGTGAGTGTTGATTTCTTTCACTTTATATATTTTTCTCCTCGTGTTTTGGGTATTAGACACCTTAGAAATTATTTCAGTATTTGTATTTGTTTTGTCTTCAAACCAATTTGTAATTTTCTAAAATATAGTCATTTTTAAGTAAATTTAGCACCAATTTAAAAAAAATCATGATATTAACTTGTGACACTAGTTTCAAGCGTCTCACGAATAGAATTTATAAGCTAATACAAATAACCTATTACTCAAATACCACCTCAAAAAATGGGTGGAACATTAACTTTGATTTATAGCTTTCACCTTGAATACTTTTGTGTTATTGAGTGTGTACGGTAGTCATAAATTTTAGAACTTGCTTTAGTGATGCATCCCAAAACTGCTAGTGAGATCACATTCGTGTGATTAAAATTTACTAATTGAGAGAGATATTAGGATAACCCATGTTTTTAGTATGTGTTTTGTTATAATATTTGATTTAATCTTTCATTAATTTTTCCTCGCTCTTTTTGTTACACTCATTTTTAATACAAAATACATTAAAACACCATGCTTTAAGTTTTAAATCTATCACTACATTATAAAGAGTTTAGCACCCTTTCTTGAAAATGTAGGAATGTTGAATGTTGAATCTAATTTAGGAAACTATGATACACAATGTTGAATAATAAATTCAGTCATCAATACAATTATAACATTGTAACAGCCGATTTAATTTATCATTGTCAACGACCTCTAATAATTATTATAAAGTTGTAAACATTAAAACTATTACTTACTCAATAATTGGAACATTCGCATTTTCAGGTCATTACGACTTCATTTGTTCTATTATTTATTTTAGGCTATTTTTTTTGTTCTTACGCGTTCGCTTTTAATTTCTACGTTAAGCTAAATCGCGTAACTAAAAAATGATATATTTAACGTAAAACAGGCATCATAACAATTAAATGATTTACGTCAGGTAAGTGTTATAAAAGTTATTGATGACAATTTATAACTTTAAGCTTTTATTTTTATTGGTTACGTAAAACATTTACGTAACGCAATGAAACTAGACTTTTGCATGCATGACAAACCATAAACCCACCTACACTTCAACAAATACCCACCATAATACCCAATACCTAAAAATATAATAAAAACTTATATCTTTGCTTAGTTAGCCGAATATACATGCATACATAACACATACAACTCTTTCAAATTAAATCAAAACCCTCCACTAACATCTTTAAACAACTATATGTGTTATCCAATGGATCAAAGCTCAAAAGTAATATCAACATTGTCTTCCTAGGGGTGTTGGGTGTTCGGCTGAAAAAGGGGAAAAAGAGGGGACAAGAACAAGCATGCTAAGTTAGGTCATATCACTCTTACACCAAGCAAGAACACCATCTTGTTTTTTCACCAAAGCAAGCCTAAAACTGTTTTTAAAACCTAAGACCATGTTTCTTGGTTCCGTAACCGGCATATGAAGAAGAAAGCAACAAAAACCATGTTCTGTTCACTAAGTGGTATTTACATAAGCCCTTGGCTATAATAGAAAAACCCTATAAAGTGATAGGTTTCACACTTAAACATTCAAAGAAAATCAAACACACAAACTCTCTCTACACACACCCTAACCCACGGCTTGGGTTCTTCATCATCAAAACTTTTATAGGTGTTTTCATTTTTCAAGGGTTACAAGCATACAAGGGTCATTACTAATCATATATAAGGTGTCTTGGAAGCTTGGTTTGGGTTAATCAAGGGTTATTACAAGCAAGGAGTTAAATTAGGGTTTTTGTGAAATTAGGGTTTTCTAAACCTAATTTTCCAATTAGGGTTTTTATTGTTGGAGTTAATTCTTCCTCGATCATCATTCACCCTACATTCATCTAAGATTTTACCTAAGACCCTAATCTATTCATTTATTTCATTCATGATTTATAAATTTTTATATTGTTAAATCTCACCTATAGTTTTCTTATAAAGTTTATAAGATAAAATTATATGTACACATACAAAAATTTATATGTGTATGTTTAACGATGATGTTTTAAATATTGTTATATGTTTTTAAAACAAGGATTTACCAGCAAGGATCTGTTTATGTATTATTTATCAGATTGACTATTTATTTAATTTTAAGTTTAGATAATTAAATAAATTATGTTGTATTTTATTCCTTGGACAATATGGAAATATTATGATATAAAGGACTTATTATATACACAAGATGTGAATTGTGTCAATTAGAGGACTTGTGATAATTTATGAAAGTTATTAATACCTAAAACAAGTTTATTTAAAATAAATTACAAACACTATTCGAAGTTACTGTAGCAACAGTCATGGGGGAAATTTTTTATAATTTTATAAAATAATACTATATTATCTTTCTAAAGCAATAAGAAACTTGAAAATATGATTAAATATCGAAGGACGTTATGTGTCTTACAAGATTTACAATTATAAAAGAAAGTTATAAAAATAATACAATTCGAATTTAAGTTAAATATTTGATATTTTTTTGTAAAAGTAGATTGTATAAGGATTATAAAAAGGTAAGAAACTTGAAAACCGATGGGTAATGAATTTGTTATGACTTTTTTCAAGTTTATGTAATAAAGTGAACAACAGTAACTTTATAAAAGTAGTTTTATAAAAACTTGCTACTGTTCATGACAGTGAGCTGATGGGAATTATTTTGTTGGATAGAGCTTTTAATTACGAAGACGTGGGCGAAAGAATCACTAAAAACCGAATTAAAACGAATGAGATATGATTTTTATACGATTTCAATAATTAATATTTATAAAAAGTATTTTTATAAATATATACACACTGTTACTGTTCACAACAGTAAAAATACACATGTACATGTAATGGTTGATTATATTTTTCAATAAGGAAACCAAACATATATAAGAACGTAACTGGTGTAAACGATAAATTACGACATTTTTAATATTTACAACAATTAATTATATAAAGTAGTTTTTATGATTTATTAAATGGGATTAAATGTTACTGTTTCATCAGTAACTTAATATTTACAAATATGATATTTTAATATATCATTCAAATACGAAACCACGGATATAAAGAATATGCAAAACGGAATTGAAACGAAAAAGATATAAGGTTTATAAAACCTTATGCACTATTTTATACTTGTGCACTATTTTTGTGAAATCAATTAAACTAATTATATAATGTTATTATATAATTATCTAAAGGTGATAAAACAATTACTTTTCATAAACGAATAATTGTTGGACAATTTTAGTATTTTTCACAATACGGATTCATGAACATTTATTTCACAAATGCAAATCAATTTGTTTAATTTTATAAATTAAACAAACACTTTTAGGTGGTGATGTAACTATATAGAATTATATGTGGTATTAGTTATTCAAAGTACATGGTACTTATACGACCTATATTTAATTAGGTTGCACTCAGATTTCGCTTGTCGATTCATTCACTTGATTCATTTCATTCACTACCTTTACAAGGGAGGAGTTCATAGGGCCCAGTTTTACTATATCAATGATTTACAACTTTTGGGGTGAGAAACATGTTTTGTTTTACAAATTGGACGTAAGTATACATTTTATCATGATTACGTGTTTGCCTAAGTAGCGATAACCCTCTGAGCCCATTATCATGAACTGTCAATTACTTTGTGTGAGCGCGAATGTTATAAATAGATCTATTTGGGGTTGACATCCCCATCCGGGTGAGTAGCTCTCACTGGTGTCACAGAGTGAACCAACGGATGTATACCATGTCGGATTCGGATGTTGCGGGTTAGAACATCATCACGGGCAATGTTGGCAATTTATATTGCAATTCATACATGTCGAGCTTCAGTGTCATGAGCTTAGGGAAACGTAATTACATTTTGTGATGTTTGCATCTGTTGCATTATCACGGGGAAAATCTTACGGTCCTACATTACATTTATACAAACCTATGAATTCACCAACTTTATGTTGACGTTTTAAGCATATTTTTCTCAGAAATGAGGCACGAGGTGCTAAGGATACATTGGGATGGTCTTTTGGGAGTCATGCATTAAAGATTTGGAGTCATTACATGTTGGTATATTGTTATGATCTAAAATCTTTGTTATCAAGTGTTGAACAATTTAAGCCGTTGTGCTTTGTATTAAACAATTTCAATAAATCCAATGTATCGTATTTTAAACGACTCTTTTAGAGGTCGTTCTCATATCTTGTGCTATTGATCTATAATTTAACGCTCCCGGATACTCATATTCCACTGCGACCCAATTAGGGGGTGTTACAGATTGGTATCAGAAGCCAGGTTTTAGGAGAAAACCAGTCAAAATGTTTTTTCTTGGATATAACTGTTTTCAAACATTGTATCATAAAAGGGATTTTTAAGGGCATTCATTCATAAGTCAATTTTGCATTTGTTGGGTATATAGATGTTGCATGGTTCTCATACGTGTTTATAATATATTAAGTATATTATTATTGGTCTTATATATGTACTAATGTAAACTCTGTTTGAGTGTTACAGATACAGTCATGTCATTGGATTCGGCATCATCTGAGGTTACTTATACGTCTATATCATCGCATGGAGACCCGCTAGCTTAGGCTGTGGACTTCTTCAGACTCCAGGAGCCTGATCACCGGAGGCTGCACCGGCATCACCGGACTACGTGCCTGGCCCTGAGACTAAATAAACAAACCAACGTTCTAATCGGATTAATAATGGTTAATACAGTTTTCTTATATAAGGTTTGGCCGCTCTTTTATCTTTTGTCTATTAGCTTGCGTAGGTAACAGTGTCTTGAATTGATTGTAGTCACCAACCAAACCATGCTAGTCTCTCAGGCTGAAACCCCCTTTTTCCCGTTAGAATTAGGATTTAGACTGACATAGGTTTAACATAGGATTAGAATAGAATTAACATAGATTAGATAACTAAGATATTAATTAAAAATAACCTCGCTCTCAGTGATCGACACCCTACTTACCACGAAACTACTACCGATCGGGTATACTGCCCATTAAAGTGTTGTTTTTGGTTGAGTCGGCAAAATATAAATTTAAAACTTGAATCAATAAAATATGCACTACACAACAACACATCAAGTTTTTGGCGCCGTTGCCGGGGAGTGAAAATTAATCTTGATTTTTATTTTGATATTTTGGTTTTTAACATTAGATTAGATCTAGTCCTTAGGATTAGTGTAATTTAGATTAGTGTATATTCTGTATATTTTGTATATTTGTCTTTAATTATTTGCTTGTATATATTTATGTGTTTAATTGTTTGCGTATTTAATTATTTTTCTTGAATACACTGTTCTGGTCGACAGTTGAATACGGCGTATCCACTTCCACTGGATACGGCGTATCCAGTTCTTTGTCCAATACAATGTATTCATCCTAACAGATTAATACGACGTATCCACTTCCATTGGATACGGCGTATTGATCATCTGATAAAATTCTTGGAACTTTTAAGCCAAAATTTTTTTAATACCTTTCTCCCGCTGGTTCTACTGATAATTTTCAGAGAATTTTTCAGTAAGTATGACAAAGGTTATCAAAGGAGAGTTTGAGAAAATTAAGGATATTAAGGTCGAAGATGATTCACTCGCTTGCAATTCACCACTTGAAGTTTTTAACTGTGAAGTCAGTTGATTAAGCAAAATGGATGACGATTTATTCACATATGAAGTTGAAATTGCTAACATCCCATGTGACTTAAGAGTAGATGGTGATTCAAAGCATGAAGCTGATGATATGGGATTTGATCCGTCTGATATTGCATTTACTGAATGGTTGGGATCAAAGTTTTTCAACTACAAAACAATGGATCATTATACTATGAAAGCATTATGGATTTACTGGATCAAAGGAGATGATGAGGTAGAGCTCACTGATGAAGAGTTTTCTGATAATGAAGATGAAATTGCTAAAGTCTTTAGAATCGACACTAATATATTTGATTACGAGACACCTATATGTTCAGCATATAACGAATTTAATTATCTTCTAAAGGTAGATCCAGACTTACTTACAAAGGATATTATGGTGTTTAAAACCTATGATGATTACAAAGACGACTGGATCTACAAATGGAATAAGGATGTACCATGGGTTGATGAGAAACCATGGACTGACACTGGAGTTTAGACATAACCGAAGCCAGTCATACATACTTGCAAGCCTTTCAATTATAAAACTGGGTGTTCGGAATGACCAACATGTAGTTGGATGAATGATGGATACTGTAATGGAGGAAACTTTCCTGGAAAATTTATTATAGAAAATCAACTCCATTATCAAGATTACTAGTGGTACGAAGCTTTGGAAGATAGTGAGCTTAAAGATGAAGCTTTAAGAAACAAGGCTATCATGGAAGGATTTATCAAAGATGATGATGATGAGTCAAGTTATGAACAAATGAGACGATGGGACATATATACAAACTATGATGATACTTATAAGACAAATCATGACGATAATGAAAGTGTAGAATTATGTGAAGTTCATGAGCCACTAGTGTCCACCATACAAAGATTCGAGATGATCAAGTATTCATTTGGACAAGGCGAAGAATATGTTGCTATTAAAGAAGATGAATACGAAAATCTAGCAAGCACAAGCAATAATGCATGCCGTACGTATCAAGAAATCTTTCATATGATGAACGAAGGATGGATAATGACTAGAGCTGATTAAAAAGGAAGCTGAAGAAAAGTCTAACTTAAAGACTTTACTGTAAACAAAAGTGCTTCCCGGGAGACTGTTGGGAATAATTGAAAACGACTAAGTGTCGTTTCTGCTGTTAGAGATGTTCGTTTCTGCTGATGGCATTAAGTCGTTCCTGCTGGCAGTTCAAGTAGTGTTTCTGCTGATTATGTTTCTGCTGGTCATGTTCTCGTTTCTGCTGACAGAGATAGAATCTGCTGATCTTATTTATAGACGTGATTAATGTAATTAAGGAATTATAGTTATATTCTAGAATTATCTCATTAATATAGGAATGAGATATATTAGGAAGAGATTGATGTATATCTCTTACGCGTTTTTAGGAATCTTGTTTAGCAATTTAGGGTTTCTTCTCTATAAAAGAAACCTTTAGCATTAGGGTTTGGCACCGATTACAAAATACAAAAACAATTTATTATTAATAGAGAGATCCATAGAGGATCATTGTTTATATTTGTTCTTTTTTATTCTGTATTGTTTAGTTTCCGCCTAAACAATTGTTAGAGTCTCTCACGTATATACTTGTGATTACATAAGTATTATACAACCACATAGGCTAGAAGATCTATCTAGTTACAGATCCTTACAAGTGGTATCAGAGCCTGGAGAGAGCCTCTGGTAAAGAAGAATCACTTTTTACCACAACAAAACTTTGTTTTCTCTAAACGATTAATTATGTCAGAACCCATGCCCTCTATACCTACTCAGTCAACATTCACTTACCCTAACCCTAATTCGTCTGCTTCACCTTCGTTCACTCAAGATGATACCTCAGACTCTTTCATACCTGAACCCACACACCCACTACCTACATTCACTCAAACTGCTTTCTCACAACCTGTTTTCTCACAACCAATGCCTACATTCACTCAACCTGCTTTCTCACAACCAAATCAATCTATCTTCTCACAACCTGCTATTCACTTTTAACAGACTCAACCTACTCAGACCAACCAAACTGGTCAACAGTACCCTAACAATGTCCAGTCACAACAGTTCCAAACAGCCTCTATCTCTGCCAACAATGCAAATTTTCCTTATCTGGAGAAGGATAAATATGAGATATGGGCTATGAAGATGGAGTACTGGATACAGAATGCTGATCATAATCTTTGGAGAATTGTTCAGCAAGGGAACAGTCCAAAGAGGTTGGGAAATGTAACATTTCGTATTTTCAGGTCATTTGCAATGCTATTTAAATTCACTATATTTTTTTTCCATACGCGTTCGCTTTTAATTTTAAT
>BQNB010105716.1:0-23543 GCA_026074375.1 Tanacetum coccineum
TTAAGAACACTTTTGATTATTAAATTTTGGAAACGCAAAATATAAAAAAGAATGTGTATTAAATGGAAACGGAAAATGTGAATGTCACGTGTATCTAAAACAAAGTTTTGGAGAATCAAACATACTTCAAAAAGCAATTTTTGTATGCATAATACAAAACGACACACATGAGCTTATCATTTATCGTCACGACAACCGCTTTGGTACTAGCAACACTACAGTATTATTATATGAAATATGTTACCCATAGTCTCATACATAAAGTTATCCAGCATAAATATCTAGCTATCTCTAAAGCTACTGTAACGGAAAATAATAATCGGAAAAATTGTTAGTCAAAAATCATGATTGTAGGGTACCCGCCGCTGCAACGCGCGGATACCCTGCTAGTATTTCTAAAGTAAAGTAATAAGTTAGAATAAGAACTTTGTTGTTACTGCCAAAAGCTACTACTAAAATATAAATTAGGAGCTTGTTTTCGTACTCTTCTACAGAATCCTTAGTGCGCTTCATCAAAAGCTTCTTGGTGAACTTTTTAACTAAGATGTCATGTGTTCACCTGTCTAGCAATGTGTATGGAAGGTTGTAAAGCACATTACGACTAAGTGGCATTCAATTTGTTATCATTATTTTATTTCTTACGCTTCCGTTATTTTTTGCTAGATAACAAACTATGAGAATATAAGAGTTGATTACTTCCGTTATTTCAATTGTTACTCATGCAGCCGGTTTTAAACTAGTTTACTAATGACTTCAATATTTGATGTTATTTGGTTTTAGTTTTACAATTTTTTTTGACATATTGGTCATCTAGTTTACTAATGACTTAATTTTGTCCCACATCAAGTATGAGAGATGAAACTGCAAAGGAAGAGATGCTATAAATAAACGCACCATTTTAGGTACCTTTAATTTTTTATAGTTTTTACTCACATGATGAGGTTATTGAGATCTTAATTTGTTGCTAGATTATCAGCAATTTCATCCTGTGATTGGTGAATTATAATGATAATAATTTAATGTACAAAGCTTCTTATTGTAACTACCAAAAGCTTTGCTAAAAGCTAGCTAGAAAGCAGACATTTTATATATCCTATTTGGATGCTCTACTCTCTATAATTTGTCATCTCGAACATAACTTACATATATACCACAACAAAGTAGTTCTTCCATATTACTCATAGATAGTTTTAAGAGAGTTAAATTGACACTCTGTGAAAATGCATGAAACTGTGAGAGATGAGCCAAAAGCATCACTTTGATGGCAAAAGCTAGAAAGAAGTGCAAGTTACTTGCACATCGCGACTCTCAAATTAGATTAAGAGCATTTTCCTTTACTCGTCTAGGCGCCTGCTTGGTATTGTTTGTCTTCAATGTACAACGTGACAATCTTGTAAACGTACTTTTAGCCTTTAAAAGTAACTCTTGTAAAACAGAATTTGATGCTACTTCATAATTCGTTATCCCGAAAACGTATGCAAATATTTTATCTGGTTTGACCTTGCAATCTTAAGGATGGACTTCAAAATCATATGTTATGTTCTCAAAGGTTAATGCTATTTGGTCTTAGTTTTGCAACTAAAAATGGATGAAAAATAGTGCAAATGAAGTTTGGTAAAACTGGGAGAGTAATTTTCATAACAACTGATTAGATCAAATCAACGTTTACAATAAGATGGCGGGCAAACGAGCAACAAGCTGCGCAGCAACCCCTTTTTGGATGGCAAAACCAATCCTACTAAAAATAAAGTTTTGTGTCTTAGGGGTCGAAAAATTACTTTGCACAACCCGTTGAACCCTATTCAAAAACTTCTCTGCTTTCGGTGCTAGGAAACCAAATGTATCAAAAGCAAAAGGGATAAACACGTGTTGATTCTCTTTTATATGTTTGTTTGTCACACATACAAATACACCATCTTACCTTTTGAAAGGTATAACTTTTTATAGTTTTGAATTACGTGATTTGGATTTTAAGGATGTGGTGCAAAGTATTTATTTGGTAGCACATCATTAAATTAAAATATTTACTAATTTAATATATAAAGCTTCCTATTCTTACTGCCAAAAGCTAGCTAGAAAGCAGTATAAATCTTATTTGGATGCTTACTTTATGATTTGTCCTCTCAAACATAACTTACGTGTATACTACAACAAAGTGCGATAACCTTGGGTAGGAATTTTTCCATATTAGTCATCTTAAGAGAAACCTAAAACAAAGTACTATAATTTTGGAATGACCCTAAGGATTGTACAAAGTCGTCACGACGTAGTGCGGTAATATCAGAAATTCAGCAAAGATCACTGGTTGGAAACCATGACCATGGATTACAAGAAGCTGCCATGGATATTAGGCCCATGTTCAGGGGCGTAGCCAATTGGGTGGCTAGCGAGTGCTCGGCCACCCCCAACTCAATCCCGGCCCTAACCATAAGTGAAGCGGGGCATCATATTTTTTTTATTTGATGAGCTTGTGATTTTGTCTGTGTTTTATTTTTTTCATTAATGGAAGAAACATAATGGAGATGAAGACTATTAAAAGAAAATAATTCCAACATTCCATGCAAAATGTGAGGTATTGCTTTCTCATTAATTTTTGAGTTGATAATCTTTTAATTTTTTAATAATTCCTATATTAATATTAATATTAATATTAATACTATATAATTCCTCCTTATCCCCTCTCTCGTTCAATTTTTTAATATTAATTTTAATACTAAAAAAGTTTTATGAACAGTAAAAAATCATTAAAATTGCACACAGCCGTGATAACATTATAATATCAAGCCATAGCCAAAGATTTTATTCTTTTTTTTAATAGAAATAAGAAATACACAGTTATTAAACTTAAATAAACTTCATTAAAATTAAAAACATTACATAAAAAACATAGCATAAAAAAACATAGTACGAAAAAAACGTAAAAATAAAAATACATAAACTAAATTAGCTATTTGGATGATATAAAGCACGGATTCGGGCCTTTTGGGCGTTGATAATTGCCGCGTCAATCGGATCCATCCCATCCGTCGATATTTGTAGACCTTTCAAGTCCTCGGCTACCTTTTTAGAATTGTTTAACTTGACTCGAGAGTTCACCTCGTGGTCGATACGCTCCTTTTCCTTCCGGTCTAACTCGTATTGTTGTTGCGTCATTTCTTGAAACATTGCCGGAGTTTGAAGAATTTTGACTCATAACAATCCTTTGTAAGCCGGGTGGACGAGGCAACACGTCGTCTCCAAAGAGCACGGGTTCCTCATTGGTAACCCAATTATGAAATCGTCTTGCATTTGTCGATTTGAAATTTTTTCACTTGTGTTTGTCTTTCAAAAATGCCCAAGCACTCTTGTGCTTAAAATACGATTTCGTGTGTGCTTTATACAAGATTTTGATCCGCGTCATCAAATTGTCATCGTTCTCCCCACTCATAGCCTTCGTTTCATTCACTAACGAATCAAACATGGCGACCTCTCGATTTATAGGAGTCCACTTTCCCGTCAACATGGTTTTGACACGAATCGAAAAGCCTCGTTTCCTGGCTTGTTCATTGTATACATCGAGAATTTTGTACCAAAAGGTTTTTTTTTTATCCGAACCGATTTTTGGATCCTCAGATATTTTTATGAAACATTCCGCCAAAAGCAACTCCTCGTCTTGGCTCCAAAATTTCGAACCTTGACGGTTTCGGCTTCCGATTCCGGGTCAACGTTTCTTGTCGCCATTTTTTTGACATGTTTTCCACGTGAACCGGGTTTCTTAGACGACGGAGTCGGGACCGTCTCGTCTTCTTCTTCTTGTATTTCATGAGATTGTTGTTCGGAATTACCGGATTATTGTTGAGAAATATTGGTATAAACATTTGTTGCTGAAGTTGCCATTGTTGAAATAGTATTCGTTGATCGGGGTTTGAAAACGGGTTATAGTTGGGAAAGTTGGGGTTGGGATTAGCCGACGCAGAGCCCAGAATTTGGTTTGGGGGTCGTTGAGCATATCGGTTATCCAGGGATTGTTGGGATTCATTTTGGAAATAAAAAATATAAGAAGTAGAGAAGAATGTGTTATAAATTATATTGGAGGAGTGTGTAAAATATGGTGGAATAAGGTGATATTTATAGGATTTTTAAAGGGTAAATTTTTTAAAAAAATGAGTGTTTAAATGCCCCAAACGGTCAAAAATGGTCTCCCACCTGTTTTACAAGGGCTAAAAACTGTTTTACAAGGGCTAAAAATTCAAAAAAGAAAAAGAAAATGGTATGGCGTTGGCTGGTCACCACGACGCAAGGGTTGATGGCGCCAACCGTGGTATCGTCGGCACGAGGTTCGCCTGGGCTGATGGGATGGCGCATGCCTAACAGCCATGCGTACCGCTTGCTCTAACAAGTTTGTCCCATATCGGTTGGTGGAGAGAAAACTCCTAAATAGGAGAACTATAAACTGGAGCCTTAACTGCTCAGGTTTTTCAATTAGCTTCTTTAGTAGAGATGTAACATTCAATAATATATTGTTTTGAGAGAAAAGGTTTATGTAGAACAATATTTAATTAAAGAACAATTCTTTCAATCTTAACTATCCATTTCATTTTTATCTAATAGTTAGATTAAATCCTATTTTAATTTAATTAAAAAACCTACTTTCATCCTATTTTTTAAAAGAGAGAAGAGCAAAAATCATCCCTGTGGTTTGTCAAAAAACCGTCTCACGTCCCTCGTTAAATAATTGTCCAAAACACATCCCCCCGTCAATGTTTTGGGCCACGATACATCCCTTGGACTAACGGTGCAAGAAAAATTCCGTTAAGTATTAACGAGCGTCTAATTTTTAACGGTGCAACTATATAGGAGGATATTGTTGTCTTTTTGCTGTCACATGGATGATTTTTGCACTTCTCTTTTAAAAAAAGTTTTTGTTTGTTTTTTAATTTAAAAAAAACATTTTACATTATTATTCGTAAAAAAATTTAATTTTTTTTACAAAATCTTAAAAAAAAGTGCGAAGTTTTTTAAAATATTTTAAAAAGTTTTGTAAAAAAAAATTTTAAAAAGTTTTTAAAAGTACGATTTCGGTTCGATTATTTTTAAATTTTTTTAAAAATCTAAATTTCTTAAAAAAGATTTAAATATTTTTCGTATTTTTTAAAATCTTATTTTTTTAAATGTACAAAAAGTTTTAAAAAAGTTCTGTAAAAAAGTTCGAAATTTTTAGATTTTTTTTTAAAATAATCGAACCAAAATTTTTAGATTTTTTTTAAAACAAATAAGATTTTTGTAAAGTGCGAATTTTTTTATAAGATTTTGTAAAAAAAAAAAAAATTTGCACCGTTAGTCCAAGGGATGTATCTTGTCCAAAAACATTGACGGAGGGATGTGTTTTGGACAATTATTTAACGAGGGACGTGAGACGGTTTTTTGACAAACCATAGGGATGATTTTTGCACTTCTCTCTTTTTAAAATTAAAATATCTCTCAAATCGTTAATCGTTACGCAAATTTAACTATACCATCGCGAAGAGAATTAAATTATCTTTATATAGACGGGCACTTTTATATAGATCAAACGATTTTTTTTAATTTCCGCCCAGAAAAAATCACGCGTGATTTAAAAAACCACTTGTGATTTATTACTTTAAAAATCACACTTAAATTTGTAAATTCACATGCGATTTATGAATTTATGAAATGACACGTGATTTATTTCTTTAAAAATCATAAGTGAATTTGTGAAATCACATGCGATTTATGAAATAGCATGTGATTTTTAAAAACAACAAATCACTAGTGGTTTTACAAAGTGTAATTTTTCTTTGCGTAAATTTTAACACTAAAAAGTCATCAAATGTATATGAAAATGACCATCTGCTGAAAGATAAAAATATTCTCGTCGTTAATATAAAAATCACTTGTGATTTCATGAAATCACATAAATCACATGTGATTTATGATATTACACATGATTTTTTTAAATATTACGTGTTTGATACTTTAAATTTTCTTGAATCTGAGGCGGTAGAGCTACTCAACATAGTCCAATGGGTAACTAATAACAATGTTATGAAACCCATATCCACAAATATATTTTCCAGAAGAATTAGATGTGCAATTAAAAAGGACTAGCGACACAACTTGTTTCTCGTTTTTCTTCCAATACTATGTAAATAATAATAACAGTTATTTGTTTATGCTGTAAAAAACAAAAAACAAAAAATAAAAATGTAAAAAAAATCACAAGTGATTTTACAAATCACGCGTGATTTTTTTGGGCGAAAATTTCAATTCTAAAAAATTGTTGAAAATATATCAAACTGCCTATCTACTACTGAAAGATAAAAATATTTTTGTCGCCATGGTGTATTTTTGGTATCTTGACGATTTACCGTTTGCAGGATATGTTGTTTTTTAGAAGAAAGTGGAAAGTGGGTTTTTTTTATTTAATAAAAAATGGATAGCTATGATGTGTTCCTTTGTTCTTTAAAATGATAATGTTCTTTCATGATCGCATCTCATAGTTTTGATATCATGTCTTGTTTCTGCTGGGAAGGTATAAGCTAGCTCCTATAATACCTTTTCCCTTGAAACTCGTCATGATAATTATAAACTACTCCGTATAAATTTAATTATGGGTTTTGCTAATAGCAGCCCTTAGAGTTGTTGTTAACTACTAATTTTCAAAATTTATGTTAAGATAAAATAGAGTGGCCAAATAATATCATTCAAGTTCATTCAAAATCACTAACAACTTCCTATAATTTCGAACACACAAATTCAATTCATACTTCTCATTGGTCATATTAGTGAAAAATGCGGAGCATGTTTCGAAAAATGTCTTAATATTGACATATTTTGTGAAAAATTAGTTGATATCAACAACCCTTAGGGCCGCTATTAACATTTCCCTTTAATTATTAGTAAAAATCTTGTTTTTGATATTTAAAGTTGCTAATTAAATTTAAAACTCTCTCTCCAATAAGTAGCTAATTAAATTTAAAACTCTCTCTCCAATAAGTGGCAAATTAAAGGGTTTCTTATGAAACCGCTTAGTTTGATAAACAACTTATCGTAGGTTTACACGTGCAAACTAAGTAAACTTAAATGGATTGATGTTCTCTTTATAGTTTGTTAATTTGTTATTACATTTGAAATATTATACATTTCAAACCCGTGCGATGCACCGGGCTTAGTCGTTCAAACCCGTGGTGTTGTTACTTACTATTTATGAATCAATAATTTGTTACTTACATATATAACTTTGTAAATTATACACGTTTCTTATTCTAATCTACAAAAAAGTGCTTTTATCCATGCCATTAATGCGTAAAGATGCACCAGCTTTTTTTCGATAAAAATATGACATTTGATTTCGTTGAGGTGATATATGTCATGAAATAGGAAACTTGAAAACAATACTAATTAGTAAACTAACTCAAGTACTTAAAACAATATATTTATGACTACTAAGTAGCACGGATTCATGTTGTCAATATCTATAAAAACCAATAGCATTCACTCCCCATTCTCAGTAGCAAATTACCAATTCAAATCATCATTAATCATAAACTATAATCAACTTATGCTCTATTTGAATAACAGCAAATCAATACAAACAATAATCAACAATGCCTTTTAAGGAGCACAAACCAAACGGTTGGCTCTTGGAAGTGTAAGCCCGATTCCCTCTTCCATATCAACACTCGACAGATTTCCATCTTTCCCTGCTTTCACTCGAATCATTGCACCAAGTGTCGTGTACGATATGTTGTGCCAGTGATATCGTCACTCATCTAATCATTACATTTTGATACAAACGTACTATCTACTGTATATCTAACTATTTGAGGGTGATTACACTCGTACATCTCATTATATGATTTTTGAGTTGTGTTACATCATAAAGAAAAAAGATACACACATTGTCTCCAACATTACGATTTGTTAGACAATATGGGGTGTTTGGATTGCTTATAGCTGTATCAAACTCGCTGCAGAATACAATGAGTGGATTTTCTTATGCTTTGCCGAATCACAAATAAGCTTTGGAAATTGGAACATTATGATTATAGAGTTTATAAGTGCGCAAGTGAAACAGCTGATAAGAGGAAGCTGTTTGTTAACAGCCTAGCCCTCAAAGTACATATTAATCATATTAAAGTGTTGTTTGGGTTTGCTTATAAAAAACTGCTTATCTGCAGATACAATTGACTTTTTCTAATGTATTTTGTTATTTGGCTAGAAACTCAGTTCCTTAGCATATTTCAAGACCATACAACTCTTAAAATTCGAATTTTACATGGTTATCGTTTCTTTCTTACAACATTCTCTGTAATATTAAGACTTGACTGCTTGAAATAGTCTATTGAATTTTCTGATTGAAATATAAATACTAACATTGAGCTGCCATTTCAGACTTTTTAGCCTCATCATATCTCATGAATTTATCTCGCTCAGTAAAAGAACCACCTAAATAAACATCTCTACCACCATAAGGTCACACATCAAAATTCAATACAAAAAAATAAAAATTACCAGTCCATTAGAAGCATCAGAATGATGTCTAATTCTAAAGCCAATCCACCATTTGCATCCAATTTCCCCTAATTTACAAAATTGAAATTAAAAAAAAACCCTAAACATATGTAAGAACACTTAAAAGAGAAAACTTAATTAGGATTAATAAACTCGCATAACCGATTCGATTAAGGTAAAACTTTCTCCATCTTCGTCAATAGCTTCGTACCTGCAACCTCTGGAGTTTGAAGCCGCGTTTCTTGTCTTGTGGGTTTAAAATCAATCAAGAGGTGTAGGAAGCTAAAAGATTGCAAATCAATCAAGAGGTGTTGTAACTGTTTGGAGGGGGTTTTGAAGGGATACAGGAAAGTAGCTTCATTAATTCTGTAACTCAAAAACCTAGTAACTCCCAAAACCCTTGATATGCAGTTGAAGTGTGGAGTGACATTGTTGTATTTAATTAGAAACATCTTTAATACCGAACATTTAATCCACAAACTGAATCTTATAATATACAATACATACAATTAGTGGGCACTTTTACAACCGGGTTTTTCCTCAAGACCCGGGTCAACCCGCTGAAACCCGGCCGATCCGACTCGACCCGCCGATTTTTTTTTCTTTTAAACTTTTCTATTTAAAAAAATTTTAGTTTTTTTTGAAATACCGTCGGAACCCGCTGGAACCCGTCGGTCGACCCAGTCCGACCCGTTTTTTTAATTTTGTTTAAAATTATATTTTTTCGAAATACCCTCTCGCATTATTGGAGTCATCGGTCTGTTGCAACCGCCCCGCAACGTAGCGCGCCGGAACCCGCCCGTTATTGCACTATTGGAGTTATCGGTCCGACCCGTTTTTTTTCGAAATACCTTCTCGCACTATTAGAATCATCGGTTTGTTGCAACTGCCCCGCAACAAAACCCGACAATATTAACTATTCTTTCGTTTGTTACCGTTCGTTGCGAATAATTAATGTAAAATTCCGCGTTCCGCAGCGTCTCCCGCAACGGAACGCGATCATACCAACTTGTTTTCAACGAACAGAAAGATACTTAGGGGGTGTTTGTGATTGCTTATTCAAAATAGATTATGCTTTTTTAAAACGCATAATTAGATAACCAGCTGTTACAAAACGTGGTTTTGAAATATAGTGTTTGGATTAGATTTTGCTGTTTGATATCGCAATAATCAGATAATTAGTTTTCTGAGTGTTTGGTTAACATATTAATATGTAAAATGACTAAAATGGATATTTTATATATTGTTATAATAAAGTTAACATGTGTTTTTGTCACTTGTATTTTTTTTAACAGATAAGTATGTATAAAATAAATTAACCACAGTTGTTATAAATAAGGTTAAAGTCGTATTTCTTCTTTACATGTTTTGCATAAAGAATTTTTATATTCGATTGAAATTTATATAAAATTTTTGAACGATACAATTAAAATATAGGCTATAAGTATTTTGTTATTGGGCTAACTTGTAACTAACCAAATAGGCAAATAGCAGACTCGAATGAGTTTATATATATATATATCTATTGGACAGCGTTGACTTATAGGTTAGGGTATATTTTCTTATTTTGATAAACATCATCTCATTTTCCTTTCAACATGAGAGGTAATGTTATGCTTTATGTGATTATACATTTGATTATTTAAATCAAATGTACAACCATATGAAGCATAACATTACCTCTCATGTTCAAATGAACATGAGAGAATCTTTTTCCTTTCTTTTTTAGTCTCTATCTTCTTCATCCGGTATGCCTCCATTGTTAAAACCTGTAATTATAAAATACTAAGGTGACGTTGGGTATTTTGGTAAATGTGTCAAAAGTGTAGATCTGCGTTTTGTGGCAGCAAGGGGGGGGGGGGGTGGGGAGCTTTATGATAACTGATAACTGCGTTTTGAAGCCTCTCAAACGCAGATAATCGATTCTAACAAAGTTGTTGCCAAACACTCCAAAGAGATTAATTGCGTTATGAAAACGTGATAATCAGTTAATCACCTTCAAAACGCAACCCCAAACACCCCCTTAAAATGGAATAAAACCATCTAACATAATACTTAAGAACGTTCATTAGTGACTTGTTTTTAAAGCATTGATATATATGCTTTTCTACTATAGTTTTAAATTTTATAACTCGTTTTCGGTGAGGAGTTTAAGCCTATCTGATTAGGCGCTAAAATATCTTCTCATCGAAAGTTAGTTATAATATTTATAAACTATATAATTCTTATAAAAAAATGAAATATGCTGATGGTGAACTTCTTGTTCTCAATTTGGTGGCAGGAGTTAAGAAGCACTGTATGTTACTCGGTTACTTGCGCGTCGCGGCGACTCTGAAATTAGATTAGGAACATTTTCCTCAGACTCGTTTTGGTAACAATTTTATAAACGTACTTTTAGCATTTAGAGCACGGGGTATGGTTTGGTGTCGTGGGTTCAAGCCGTGAAAAAAGTGGTGTCACATCACCACTTTTTTCCATAACACCAAAACACCTCATAACACCAAAAACGCCCGCTCTAGCTAACATCACAATTTTTGATGTTATGAGGACCCCACTTTGCCACTTTTTTATTCTTTTATATAGAAAAAAAACTTATAAACTTCAAATTTAAATTTCATTAATTAAAAAAAACACATTACATAAACTTAAAAAAAATACATAAACTTATATAAAAAAAATTACATAAAAATAAAACATACAATTAATTATTAAGGTTCCACAATATCGTGTCGAAGGTCTTCGTGAACTCTTCTATCCCGAAGTTCTTTGTTTTTCCTTCGTTGTCTCTCGCATCGTTCGACCCAAGTACATTGAATATTAGTTTCTGGAGAAGCGTACATATGGCAATATTCACTAATTTCGAATTTTTGATCTTCTAATATCATGTTATGTAATATCATGCAACAATACATGATTCTTTTAATCGTGTTCATTTGATATGATCGTGCGGGTTGTTGTATAATTCCCCACCGACTTTGTAGGACTCCAAAAGCTATTTCAATATCTTTTTCTTGCACTTTCTTGAACTCTTTTAAACTTCATTGTTTTTTTATCCCTTGCGATACTAAACGCTTTGACAAACGTAGACCATTGAGGATAAATTCCATCCGTTAAATAATAACATTTTTCGTATATTTTTCCGTTTACTTGAAATGGAGCTTCTGGAGCTTTATCTAGTAGAAAGGTCTTCAATTACGGTGAACAATTTAAAACTATTAAGAGTCGGTTATTTGCCCCCGGTACCCCAAAATATGCATGCCAAAACCACAATTGTTGATCCTCACTGGCCTAGTGTTTATTATTGGTCGGGTATTTTTTTTATCACGTCTTTTGAATTGACCATTGTAAGGCTTTAGGAACTTATATTATCCTTTCCCAATGCTATTCAAGCAATGTTCTCGGGGCATGCCGATGTGCCAATGTTTCCTTTCATGCAATTCATTTATATGTTGGACATCTTCTAAATTAGGCTTTCTCAAATATTTTTCAAGATACAATATTACATATATATTTTAGATTTATATTTTTTATATATTTATATATATATATATTATTATTATATATATTATATATCTCAGGTATATTTATACATGTATATTATATACACATGATTATATGTATTAGTTATATTATGTATACGATATATATGTATACGTATATATATGTTTACGTATTTATATGTTTACGATATTTATGTATCGTATATATATGTTTACGGCATATATATGTATAACGTTATTATTATGTAAAGTATATATATGTATATACATGCATATACTTTTATATTACATGTATATATATACATGTATACACATTATTACATGTATACATATATATCATGTATACATATATGTATTATATATATATATTATATATATATATACTATATATATATTATTTTATATAATATTTATATACATATTATATTACTATTTGAATGTAGTTGATAGTTACTAAAAACATTCACGTGCACTATCATTCGGGCACATTGCAATATACTCATCAAAATGCATAGGGTGATGTACCATATGCCAGATTGGCGTAATGGCGGATGTGGCATTTCAAATGTGGGAATAAATCCCTAATTCGACCAGTACAATCGGGTCGTTGTTTAAAAAAATAGGAAGTAATCTGGCAAGAGGGTAACATCAAAATTTATATTATTCATGCTCGATTTTTTTTTAAAGTTAGAATCATACGATACATTCGTCGAAAGCTATTCTTCGATATAGAGGTGGCATGTTTTCATCCCAAAATATGCGCCTTAACTTTCTTCCGCTAATTCTCGTTCGCAAATCTGTATCGCTCTAGTATTTTTTTTCGAAACTTTTCGCTTCATCATCCTCAAAGTTCATATTGAACTTATAAATATTCGCAATATTGTGTATATTGATCCATATCGAGTTTAGCGTAATAGTCGTAAAAATCAGGCATATCATTGTTGGAATTCATATTATTGTGTATAAGAAAGTAGTGTGTGAAAATTTTTATAAGTTTTATGGGGTTTTTATAGAGTTTAAGTGGGTAAAAATAGAAAAAAATGGCTACTTTTTTAAAAATTCCGTAAAACCACGCATCATACCGTGAGCTCTTAAAAGTAATTCTTGTCAAACATCATTTGATGCTACTTTATAATTTTTTATCTCGAACATAACTTCAAAAGTGCATTCTTCACCTCTCTTACATATCAACGAAGTCAGTATTCTTAGAGATATAACCGCTTTATAATCATCTACGTGACCGCTCTAACGGTAAACACACGGTACCATGGTTGGTACCATTCCAAAACGCGAACCCCATGGCAAGAAACCGACACTGTGGGTGGCGTCGTCGACCATCGCGTTGTGGTGACTAGCGCACGACGCGGTGGGTTTTCTCTTTTTTTGTGTTGTATTTGTGTTTTAGCGAGCTATGTGTGGGCTAGCAGGTTTCCATGACACTTGAAGGAGGAGGGTGTTTTGTGTTGGGTAGTAGGTTCGAAAAGTATGCATCCATGACTTCTACTACCATCTTAAAATGGGCCTGGTTTGACACATTCAGATTCGCCATTAGAAAATTATTGTCTTGTCTTGTTAGGCAGATCGATGTTATTGTTGATATTCTTATAGAGATAGATTGTACTGATTTCTACTAAGGTGTAACGCCTATGCCACGAAAACACTTGGAAAAGAAAAAGATATCGAGGCCATTTTATGATGGCGATATTTATAGTAGGTAGTGTCGTGTGCTACTCGTATTAAATGCGTGATACTACTAGTATGTAAAGAGTTGTCTGGTGTATTTGAGAAGTCTTATGCATCTATATATGTATGAGTATTGCCCATAGAGACTAAGGTTTGCAATATCTACAACAAAGATGTGAAAAAAACACAAGACATTATATAAGCCAACAAAAACCAGGAGCACTTGCATTAAATTGTCGGGTCGACCTGACCCGGGCGCATTTAATGCGCCGGGTCGGCCTGACCCGGTCCATTTTTTGGTATTTACGAAATAGCCTCTTAAATATTTACGAAATACCCCCTCGCATTATGTGTCAAATTACGAAAACTACCCTCATTTTAATTTTTTTATAAAATACTCATTTCCCCACAAGCGGTCGTTAAGTAACGACCGTTAGTTTAACTTTTTTAGAATGCACTAAAATAGTGCTTGAAATCGGTCGTTACTTAACGGCCGTTAACTTTTTTTTTTTATTTACAAAATATATCTCCTCTCACGTCCAGCCGAAAACACCGGCCGCTAAACATCCCGCAGCGGAGCGCGGGTGAGCCTAACCTGTTTAACTTACTCTTAAGGATTCATAGTTTAAATATTTTCTTAATAATGAACCTCTTTTAAAGGGGAACGCCGCTTTGTTTGTGACACAATCCAAGAAAAATATGAGTTGCGACGCATACCCGAATAAGATGTAATCTTATCATTTTGCCAAGACCATTGACTGATATTTGCAAGTTAGCTCACGGGAAAGGTTTCAACTTTCGACAAGTTGAACACATAAAGTTTTCGACCCACCTACCAGACTTTCGATCACAAGGATGGACATCAAAATCAAATGATTTTTCCATGTCCCTCGTCTTTTTGGAAAACCAAAAGTAAACACTTTAAACATTAAATAAACGCAAAATTGGTGGAAGTCATGAGAGTTTATAAAGTTCTCAAGGAATCCCACATCGATGGAGTTTGTAACCAAAAGTAACTATATATACATAAGCATATACATTTACAGCGTTGAGTTTGAAATGAGTTTAAGTCTTTGTCAGTTTCGGAAATGGTTGAAAAAACCAAAACCTTTTCTAAATTGACACTAGCAAAAACATCATTTCGATCTTACATTTTAAAAATTCTTTTTGTTGAAGTCTAACCCAACCCAAACAAACCGAATGACGATAATATTCTCGTGTAAATATGTACTATTGTTTCTTATGTTAATAAACATAATAAGAGGAGTTTGACGAAAACAAAACATGAAGTCAAAAATGATGACATGTATGATGATAAAAAAAAAGTTAAAATAAACTCAAATTGGTAACTAAATAGTGTTATACATCAAGGTAATTACATGGTCATTACCCTTTGGTTAAAAAGAAATTATTATAAAAGTACAAAGCATATACTTGATTTGTATCATCATTTGTACAAAGTTTCATATTAATTATATGAAGTGATTAATTTGTACAATAGGAAAAATGTACTTTTTCTCCTCAGGGGTGTTTTTAGACATTCTATGAAAGAGTTGAAAAATTAATAGTGACTATATTGTTGCATTAGATGATTGTACATGATGCTTAGTGAATAGTATTTGCTTAAATTCTATTTATGGAAATCTTTAAAAAATTTGAGAATGTTTCAACATCTTACATCAAATTTATCTCAATAGTATGCTTAGTTAATGTTGCTGCCATCTCAACACCTGAACATCATAACAAACATCTATCGCAAGTCAAATTTGTTGTTGAGAATGATTTTAACATCTTGGATCAAAAATATCTTTTTCCAATATGAAGTAAAGTTAGAGAACAATTAAAACTTGTAAAAGAAAAGTAAGAAAACTTGAAAATGTTTGTTTGTAACCGCCAAAAGCTTCTACTAAAAGCTAAATTAGCAGCATGTTTTTAACTTTGGGGTCGAAATTCATCCCTTCTAATCCTTATTAGAGAGTTGATGACATTTTTCGCAACATGAGAAATCAACCAAAGCATCACTTGATTTTCTTGGCGAAATAATTAAATGGTTACAACATGTTGCATGTATGTCGTCATTTATCATCTATGTTTTTAACTTTTGATCATTTAGATTATGATCATGAATGTTATATGTCATGAGAAGTTCCAGTCATTCATTAGTACCTCTATGCGTGTTAAGCAGAAGAAACAAGAATGTGAACCAAAATCTTCATGGCATGGAAACGTAACCCATATGATTGACACTTTTGAAGTGAGAATAAACGTAACTATCTCCACTTATCAGTGATAATAGTTTCAGCTCGAATAAAGATGCTAAAAATGGAATCGACAACATCTACCTACATATGAACCCATTTCAAACTAAGTAAACGTTATACATGTCATGGGCCCGGTTTGACCACATTCAGATTCGCCATTAGAAATTTATTGTATTGTCTAGTTAGGCAGATCGATGTTATTGTTTACATTTTTATAGATATAGATTACAAGTTAGTGAGTTCGTCAATAAAGTATTGTGGAGTCAGAGACGAATGACAACCAAGAGGAATGACCCCATGTCTAAGCATTGTACAAAGTCGTCACGAAGTAGTGCGATAGTATCAGAAATTCAGCAAACAATGATCACTGGTTGGAAACTATGACCATGGTAGTGTACAAGAAAGATGTGAAAAAAAAAACACAAGACACTTAACTTTTTTCTTAAAGATTCATAGTTTAGATGTTTTCTTATGAAAGTGAACCTCCTTTAACGGGGAACGCCACTTTGTTTGTGATACAATCCAAGAAAAATATGAGTTGAGATGCATACCTTTCTTTGGCCTTACAAAGAAGCACCTCACCATTAAGACTCGACTCCGATTCAATCATGTTAGTGTTAGTATGCATATTAGTCAAACTTTAGGGGCTTTAGTCTAATTTTAGCTCTAGTTTTAGTCAATGTAGGATAACAGCAGACTCCTTGTTTCTTTCTTTACTAGTTGGATCCTCGCGCATACCGGCGGTGATAAAAATTGCTAACCTAACTCGCTCCGCAATTCCCTACCCGCTTAGAGAATTCATTTGTTTGGGTTTCTGTAGCTTTCCCGCAACATCATATTAATATCATTCTCGCTTGTATAAAGACACACACTCTATCTTTTACGAATCAAGTTTGTATTCAAATTAAAGTTAAAGTTGTTAAAAAAATTCAAAATAAACCCACAAAAAATGTGAAAAGCTAAAAATTTATAAAAATATATCAAAATGGATGTTGAATTAAAGATCACGAAATTTTAAAAAATACGGTGAAATTAAATTATAAAAAAATAAATAGATAAAAATATATGTCAAATTAAAAATAAAAGTGATTTTTTAATTAAGAAGTGACACATGTCACTCTATGATGTGATTTTCTAAAATAAGATAGATGGTCAAGATTGCACCTCCTTATCTTAATTTTTGATGGGACCCACATTGTAAATGCTTTATATACTCCTATTAGGAGTGTTTTTCGTTCCTCCTCATCTCTATAAAAAAAGGTGAGGGGGGATGTGCTTTGTACCGTTTTCTTTTCCTAGTTCTCGATATACTAATCGTTTGGGAGCAAGATTACGTGTCGTTTACTTTTCTGTTGTGTTGTGTTTTATTCATTCGTATCGAGTTATCCGCATTCTAGTTTCCGGTTGTTGGTCCATATTCCAACAAGTGGTATCAAGAGCCTTGGTTCGAAGGGTCTCGGGTGGAAGCTAGGCTCGATACTTTGAAGGTTCTTGTTGTTAGGTTCGTAACAGCAAGGTGCAACGACAGAAAAGGGTCTTGAAGTGTTCGGTTTTTTCTCCAGGTACTTGCGACAAAGAGAGGCTTCAAGAAGGCGTTTTGTTGTTCGTTCTCTTGGAAGGAAAAGAAGGATTTTCTGTTTGGGCTACCAAGTTCAACGATAAAAGGTTTCTTAAGTTTTGGAGTTGTCGAGGATTATCGACCCGGTTCAAGAAAGCTTAAGGGTTACTTGATTTCGGATTAGAAGATCGACAACTCTGGTGTGTGTTTGGGTTTGTCGGGTTTTTAGACAAAATAACATAATCAGGGTTCTTAGTTTTCGGTTTGACAATTAAGGTTCAAGCAGCGATCGATGTTGATCTCGTAAAGGGTTTACTTGGTGTTCGATCGTTCGACATTAAGGTCGGGTTCTTGGAGATTCGGGTTTTCGAAGCTTCAAGGTTGTCGAGGTTTTGCAAGGTTTTTTGGGTTCACAAAAATTGGTTTGCATACGTAATATATATCGACAAGGGTTCTTGTCGATCGGTTTTGTGGTCGACAAGGTATTGATGTTCGGTGAACGTCAAGGAAAAGCACAAGGTTGTCTTTGGGTTGCTTGTTTTTCGGCTATTGAAGGTCGAGAAAGTTTCGACGTGTATTCGGGATTCTTGTCGAAGTTAGAGCAAGAAGATGGATAATTTTTGGCGGGTTCTTTTCAAAAAACGAATAGGACAAGCAGGAGTGAATTCTTTACATGCATACGTAGGTTATATTATATTGTTTGCATGTGACACAAGTTATTAAAGAAGGATTATTATATAATTCTTGTTTTATAAGATACTAAAAGTTACTACCTCCGTCCCACATTAAGTGTCCACTTGACTTTTTCAAAGTCTTTTTTCTTCAACTTTGACCTTAATGATTTCTTCTTACGTTATATGATACTTGATGCAAGATATATGAATGGATAGAGTTTTGAATATATTTTTCGTTGGTAGAATTTTCGTTCAATATTATATAACACAAACAAAAATATTTATGGTCAAAGTTGATAAAAAAAGACTTAAAAGATTACATTAATAAAGCAAGGGTTTTTTTATACATGTGATACTTTGTTTAGTTTGGTGTTGTGAGGTTTATATCACAAGGTTATCAAAATAAAGAAAAGGGTTTGGACAAAGATGACGGGGACCAAGTATGACATCGAAAAATTCGATGGGATGAATAACTTCGGATTATGGCAGGTAAGGATGAAGGTTATGCGGGAACATCAAGGATTAGCTGCAGCATTGGAGGAATTACCTGCAGCCACGATTGTGGCGTACGATAACGTCATTCAGAAAAAGGCTTACATCGCATTGATCTTGTGTTTGGGTGATCGGGTCCTACGGGAAATCACCAAGGAGACGACTGCAGCGGGAATTTGGAAAAAGTTAGAGACTTTATATATGACAAAGTCTTTAGCTAATCGTTTGTACTTGAAGAAGAAGTTATACACCTTCAACATGCATCCGGGTAAGAGTCAGTCTGTACATATTGATGAGTTTCACAAGCTGGAAGGTGACTTAGCAGCTATAGATACTGCTATATCTGATGAGGACCATGCATTATTATTACTCACATCTTTACCATCATCTTACGATAACTTCATGGAGACTTTGCTGTATGGTCGGGATATTTTAAAGCTGGAAGACATACTCGCGACACTTAATTCTAGGGAACTTCAGAAGATGACGAAAGCAAAGGGTGATGGTGGTGAAGGG
Organism: Tanacetum coccineum; assembly: GCA_026074375.1. Lineage (NCBI taxonomy): Eukaryota > Viridiplantae > Streptophyta > Magnoliopsida > Asterales > Asteraceae > Tanacetum > Tanacetum coccineum. The sequence goes on from BQNB010105716.1 coordinate 19,199, forward strand.
TTGTATGTGAGGGGGAGATCTGGTCGGAGAGATATGAAGCAGGATACAAATAGTGCGTGGTCAAAGTCACAGGGAAGAAGCAACAGACTCAGGTGTTATATATGTCAGTCTGAGGAGAATTTGAAGAAGGATTGTCTCAGGTATAATCACAAGAAATCTCAAGATTTTGTCAGGAATGAAGATCAGGTATCCGGTTCTAAAGCCGATGGGTATGTCAGTGTTGATGTTATGATGGTTATAAGTGTTGAAGAACTGTTGGACTAAATCATGGATTCAGGGGGCTCATACCATATTACATACAAGAGAGATTACTTGTTTGATTTTGAGGAGTATGACGATGGTAATGTACTGCTTGGTGATGGTAAGGAATGCCGTGTACGAGAGACATGTAAGGTTCAAGTACAAATGAGGGATGTGTCAAGTTTCGTGTTGGACATAGTCAGCTATGTTCCGGAATTAAGGCGAAACTTGATATCGTTGGGCACTCTTAAAAAAGAGGGTTTTACCGTGAAGATGCAGTAGGGCAAGATCAAGGTTATAAGGGGTTCGCTGGTGGTACTATCAGGAACAAGAAGGGCTAATTGCGTATATACCCTAGACGGTCAAACAGTAACTAGGAAAAAATTAAAGGGTAGGAAGCAGTTAGGAGAATATCAGACTAAGTGGAAGATCAAGACGGGTAATGCTCTTGATTCTTGTAATTAAAAGTCTACACAACAATGTACGAAGAGTAGGGTTGCCAAACATTTGGCTGTTGCAGGGATACAATAGGGAATGGGTTGGTTGAGGAGACGAACCTGACACTCTTGGCTAAGGTACATTATTTTCTGATTCAGTCTGGTCTATCTAAGTTTTTTTGGGCAGAGGATACAACCATGTCTACATATCTAGTGAATAGGTCACCATCATCAGCTATTGGATTTAAGACACTTGTAGATATGTTAGAGTTTTTTTGTTGGCTTACTAGTTATAAGCAATGGATGCTTGAACCGGTTAAGGTCAGGTGCATATTCCTGAGATACACGTAAAGGTACAGTGGGTAATAAGCTTTGGAGGTTAGATGATGTTACTTCAAAGGTAGTGCTTAACAAGAATACGGGTTTCAATAAGAGTGGGGAATACAAGAAAACTTTCATTGGTTCTGGTGTAGGTACGGGTTCAGTACAAGTGTTGCAGGGAGTTGAGTTTGAGGTGGAATCACAGGAGGATCATGCATTTGAGGTGGAACCTCACGGAAATATCGATCATGTACTTGGTTCACAGGAAGAACAAACTCAAAATTTGATAGACTATCATCTAGCACGTGATAGGGAGCAACACTCAGCACATGAACTATTCAGGTATAGAGAAGACAGTAATGAGGCTACTTTTGCAGTTGCTGCAGTAGAGAAGATAAATGCACATGAGTCATTGATTTTCAATGATACATGTACCTGTGAGGTAATTTCCAAGTGGAATGTTGGATTGAAAGAAGATATGGATGCTCGGTTAAATGTGTATGTGCTCAGCAACGGTTGTAAGGAAAGCAGTGACTACAGTAACGACTATTACTGGGAGTATACACCAGGTATGTTCATACATCTATTTCTCTATATAGATGTCATGGTTTTTTTGCGTATGCAGTGAGATCTGGAGTACCATAAGGGTTTGCTGGTTTAAAAGCAAAGGGAAATATACTTGGTTTGGAGCTCATCAGGGATTAGAGTCGGTACTACTCTAGGGTGTCATACGTACAGGATTCACAATGAAAAGCTGTTGGTACAAATACTTTGTTAAAGGGGAGGCACTCCATCGTCGTTTGGAGGGTAGTCTATCAGGGGATTGTGATGTGAAAAAGAATGGTAAGTGGTCATGTATATATGCGGTTGGAAGCCAGGAGTATCAGATGGTCTGCACAAGACTTGACATAGCATCTGCAGATGTGGGTATGTTGGATAAGTTTGATCGTGGATTACAGACAGGCGTACAGGTTTTTTTGTGGATTTTGATTACGCCATGGGTAGATCAATCATAAGGTACGGGTTTATAATACAAGGATGTGCAGGAAGCTGAGAAGATATGATGCTCTACATGATGGTTTTGTGAACAATTGAAGCGGCGTATATGACACTTTCCTGTAGCTTATCGATTGAGATTGCCTGAGGAATTGAGTGGGGTACATGACACGTTTCATGTGTCAAACCTAAAGAAATGTTTGGCGGATGCTAGTTTGCATGTGCCATTAGGTGAGATAAAGGTTGACAAAACTCTTCGTTTTGTTGAGGAACCTGTGGAGATAATGGATCGTGAAGTTAAAAGTTTAAAGCGTAGTAGGATAGCGTTAGTAAAGGTTCGTTGGAATTCTAAGCGTGGTCCTGAGTTTACTTGGGAACGTGAGGATTATATGAAGTCTAAGTATCCTCAGTTGTTTGTCGTTCGAGCTGATGAATCGGCTAGTTAAATCTCAGGATGAGATTTCCTAAAGGAGGGGATACTGTGACAACCGTGACTTGGGCAGGTTAGTCAAACCGTTAGTATTGACTTATGTGCCTGTTGCAATGTATAGTTTATGAGATTTTATGTGTTTATGTGTGTTTATATATGTTTATGTGGGATTGGTAATCAATCTATTGAGTGTGATCATCTCAATGAGATTGGATTGATGGTGAAATTGGTTGAGTTCATTTCGTTCACTTCTGAGTGACAAGGAAATGATTTATGAGATTTGAGCGTTTTCGTGTTGAATGTGTAAGTATTTTTACGTATACGTATTTTTGTGTTAGTAATTTAAGATAGATTTAGATTTTAGATGGTAAGTTAAGAAAAATGTAAAATTTCTATTTTAGGAAAAATTAGGTTGAAAATGAAAAGTTAAAAGTTATTTTTAAAAGTCTAGTGAATTTCGTTTAAACAAAAAGGTATAGTCAAATTTGTTAAGGTTTTTATAAAAATTCAAGGAAATATAAATAATAATGTAATTAATAAATAAATAAATAAAAAGAAAAAAAAAAGAAAAGAAAAAGGTCATATTCGGCCGAATATTAGAAAAGAAAAAAAAGAAAAGAGTTTTAGTTGAAATCAAATTGTAATTAGATTTATCTAGGGATTTCCTTGTGGCCTATAAATACAAAACTAATCCGTAACTCTCCCCTCATTTGTTTGGCCGATTTCTACAAGAGAGGAAGAAGAAAATTTTTAGGGTTTTCTTTTAAGGTAATTTTTAATCTTTGTGTAATTCTGGTTAATTAATTTTCAATTCTAGTAATCTAAACATGATGGATTAGGGTTTTAAATTAAGTTTATAAATTAGGGTTCTTAAGTTTCTGAAAGATTATGATGTTATAATAGTTGGTTGATCATTATTTTAATTGGTTACAAGATTTGATCATGCGTTAGGGTCTAGATCGCCCGAATTAGTTGTCTAATTTACTGCAGAATTTTAGGCAGTTTTGTAACGAGCATAACTCAATCATAAAAGATCAAATAAATAATTTACAACATACTGGAGATCACCTCAGAGATTCTACTTTCCAAAAAAGTTATCCTCGTGAATTTTTTATGGTCGGGAAGTGGGTCAAAATGTCGTTACAAAATCGGTGTGTAAAACAGTGAAGAATTTTAGTTTTGGTTTTGATTTTTATAAAAATACTTAGACATCTAGTTAGAGGCTCTAAATCACGTGTAAGTTAGTTCATATATTGTGTGTGTCCCCTGAATTATTTCTAAGGTCATAGTGAGGTCTAAGTTGGTTAACAAATGTCATACGTTTAGAAGGTCAGATTCTGGACGAATTTTGGACACTTTGGATTAATGAATTTCTAAAGGGTATTTGTAAAAGGGTAATGGCTTTGGGAGAGCTATGAGAGGTTCATAAGTCATATAAGTAGCATGATGAATTTTGGTTTGAATTATAAGAGTGTTTAAGTGGTGCGTTTAAGATGTGTAAGTGAGTGTAAAATTCTGCTCAAAACCAGAAAATATAAAGTGTAGCATTGAAGTGTAAATGGCATATGTGGGAGTTGGAAAAGGTTTTAAGCAAGTATAGAGCTATGGTAGATAGCTTAGATATCCATCATAGTTGAGGTTACATCATATTGGGTTGAATGCCTAATTGATGGTAGCTTATTGTGTGCTTAATTGTTTAGATCGTCCGTGAAATATTTGTGAAGCTTTTGTTGAAATCGTCTGGGAAGCTAAGCATCAGGTAAGTTTGATAGCCCCTTTTTCTTATGTTTTCTTGGAGTGAAAATGATGCTATGAGTTTAAATGTTTTAGTTATTGCAATGGATTGTTAGTAGTGAGCGTGACCGTCTCATTACTGTGGATTATGGATAGTGAGCGTGATCGTCTCATTATTGTACGTTTT
>BQNB010105717.1:8839-23543 GCA_026074375.1 Tanacetum coccineum
TACAGTTTTTAATAATTAATATTTAAAAAATATATTTATATAATTATGTTTTTTATAAATAAAATTTATATAAATAATAATTTTAAACAAAAATTATATATTTTATAAAATATATAATTATTTTTTTATAAAATAAATAATTATTATTTATAATTATTATTTATAAAATATATAATTATTTATTATAACTATTTTTTTAAGTATGCGCGTATCTCACACGCGCATTCCTCAACAACACTTATCGAACACTTAAAATTTTCATCGGCTCAATTGTCAGTGTTTTTGGAGCACAAACAAAAACACTGAGCCTTGGTCTCTAATCAATTCCTTCAATCAAAGCAAATTCTGCTCAGTTTTTGATCGTAAGCTACTACATTCTGGTAAATATTTCATCCTTGTTATTTTTCTCAAACCTTAAACCCATGTTTACATTAACAAACCATTTTGTATTGTGTTTGTAACTGGTATCGTTGTACATTAGATGTTCAACGGATGAGTCGATATGTTATCCATACACATTAGATGTCCAACGGATGAGTCGATATGTTATCGTGGTACATTAGATGTTCAACGGATGAGTCAAGATGTTATCGTTGTACATTAGACGTTTAACGGATGAGTCGATATGCTATCGTTGTATATTAGATGTCCAACGGATGAGTCGATATGTTATCGTTACACATTAGATGTCCAACGAATGAGTCGATATGTTATCGTTGTACATTAGATGTTCAACGGATGAGTCGAGATGTTATCGTTGTACATTAGATGTTCAACGGATGAGTCGATATGTTATCGTTACACATTAGATGTCCAACGGATGAGTCGATATGTTATCGTTGTACATTAGATGTCTAACAGATGAGTCGATATGTTATCGATGTACATTAGATATCTAACGGATGAGTCGATATGTTATCGTTGTACATTAGATGTTCAATGGATGAGTCGAGATGTTATCGTTGTACATTAGATGTTTAACGGATGAGTCGATATGTTATCGTTGTACATTAGATGTTCAACGGATGAGTCGAGATGTTATTTCATTATAACGATGATAGTCATATCAAAGGTAGCAAAACTACTTAGAAATCACCCATAAGTAGCTAGAACATGATAAGTACTACTTAATTAATTACATAATTGACTAGTTAACATAGATAACACATACGAAATCAGTCGTAATCTTTGATGAATTATTTCCTTCTTGATCTTCCTCTTCGCGATGATTCTCTGCTATCGTTGTACATTAGATGTTCAACAGATGAGTCCGATATGTTATCGTTACACATTAGATGTCCAACGGATGAGTCGATATGTTATCGTTGTACATTAGATGTTTAACGGATGAGTCGATATGCTATCGTTGTACATTAGATATCTAACGGACGATTCGATATGTTATCATTGTACATTAGATGTTTAACAAATGAGTCGATATGTTATCGTTATACATTAGATGTTTAACGGATGAGTCGATATGCTATCGTTGTACATTATAGATGTTCAACGGATGAGTCGATATGTTATCGTTGTACATTAGATGTTCAACGGATGAATCGATATGTTATCGTTACACATTAGATGTCCAACGGATGAGTCGATATGTTATCGTTTTACATTAGATGTTCAACGGATGAGTCGAGATGTTATTTCATTATAACGATGATAGTCATATCAAAGGTAGCAAAACTACTTAGAAATCTGAGGCCTTCACGCCGAAGAAATCATGCTGAGAGCCACCATGAATAGGAAACAAAGGAAGTGTCTCAATCTCCGAAGAATTATTTCCTTCTTGATCTTCCTCTTCGTGATGATTCTCTGCTATCGTTGTACATTAGATTTTCAACGGAGGAGTCGATATGTTATCGTTGTACATTAGATGTTCAACGGATGAGTCGATATGTTATCGTTGTACATTAGATGTTTAACGGATGAGTCGATATGCTATCGTTGTACATTAGATGTCCAACGGATGAGTCGATATGTTATCGTTGTACATTAGATGTTCAACGGATGAGTCGATATGTTATCGTTACACATTAGATGTCCAACGGATAAGTCGATATGTTATCGTTGTACATTAGATGTTCAACGGATGAGTCTAGATGCTATGGTTATACATTAGATGTTCAACGGATGAGTCGATATGGTATCGTTGTACGTTAGACGTTCAACGGATGAGTGATGTGTTATCGTTGTACTTTAGATGTTCAACGGATGAGTCGATATGTTATCGTTGTACATTAGACGTTCAACGGATGAGTCGATATGTTATCGTTGTACATTAAACGTTCAACGGGTGAGTCGATATGTTATCGTTGTACATTAGACGTTCAACGGATGAGTCGAGATGCTATGGTTATACATTAGATGTTCAACGGATGAGTCGATAAGGTATCGTTGTACATTAGACGTTCAACGAATGAGTCAATGTGTTATCGTTGTACTTTAGATGTTCAACGGATGAGTCGATATGTTATCGTTGTACATTAGATGTTCAACGGATGAGTCGAGATGTTATCGTTACACATTAGATGTTCAACGGATGAGTCGATATGTTATCGTTGTACATTAGATGTTTAACGGATGAGTCGAGATGTTATTTCATTATAACGATGATAGTCATATCTAAGGTAGCAAAACTACTTAGAAATCACCCATAAGTAGCTAGAACATGATAAGTACTACTTAATTAATTACATAATTGACTAGTTAACATATATAACACATACGAAATCAGTCGTAATATCCATATGAGGCCCGACCATCCGCGCGGCATAGTAACCTCCCACGCTATGATCTGATGACAAATCTGAGGCCTTCACGCCGAAGAAATCATGTTGTGAGCCACCATGAATAGGAAACAAAGGAAGTGTCTCAATCTCCGATGAATATTTCCTTCTTGATCTTCCTCTTCCCGATGATTCTATGTTATCGTTGTACATTAGATGTTCAACGGATGAGTCGATATGTTATCGTTGTACATAAGATGTTCAATGGATGAGTCGATATGTTATCATTACACATGAGATGTTCAACGGATGGGTCGATATGTTATCGTTGTAAATTAGATGTTTAACGGATGAGTCGAGATGTTATCGTTACACATTAGATGTTCCGCGGATGAGCCGATATGTTATCGTTGTACACTAGATGTTCAACGGATGAGTCAAGATGTTATCGTTACACATTAAATGTTCAACGGATGAGTCGATATGTTATCGTTGTACATTAGATGTTCAACGGATGAGTCGAGATGTTATCGTTGTACGTTGGACGTTCAACGGATGAGTCGATATGTTATCGTTGTACATTAGATGTTCAACGGATGAGTCAATATGTTATCGTTGTACATTAGATGTTCAACGGATGAGTCGATATGTTATCGTTGTACATTAGATGTTCAACGGATGAGTCGATATGTTATCGTTGTACATTAGACGTTCAACGGATGAGTCGATATGTTATCGTTGTACATTAGACGTTCAACGGATGAGTCGAGATGCTATGGTTATACATTAGATGTTCAACGGATGAGTCGATAAGGTATCGTTGTACATTAGACGTTCAACGAATGAGTCAATGTGTTATCGTTCTACTTTAGATGTTCAACAGACGAGTCGATATGTTATCGTTGTACATTAGATGTTCAACGGATGAGTCGAGATGTTATCGTTATACATTAGATGTTTAATGGATGAGTCGATATGTTATCGTTGTACATTAGATGTTCAACGGATGAGTCGAGATGTTATTTTATTATAATGATGATAGTCATATCAAAGGTAGCAAAACTACTTAGAAATCACCCATAAGTAGCTAGAACATGATAAGTACTACTTAATTAATTACATAATTGACTAGTTAACATATATAACACATACGAAATCAGTCGTAATATCCATATGAGGCCCGACCATCCGCGCGGCATAGTAACCTCCCACGCTATGATCTGATGACAAATCTGAGGCCTTTACGCCGAAGAAATCATGCTGTGAGCCACCATGAATAGGAAACAAAGGAAGTGTCTCAATCTTCGATGAATATTTCCTTCTTGATCTTCCTCTTCGTGATGATTATATGTTATCGTTGTACATTAGATGTTCAACGGATGAGTCGATATGTTATCGTTGTACATTAGATGTTCAACGGATGAGTCGATATGTTATCGTTGTACATAAGATGTTCAATGGATGAGTCGATATGTTATCATTACACATGAGACGTTCAACGGATGGGTCGATATGTTATCGTTGTAAATTAGATGTTTAACGGATGAGTCGAGATGTTATCGTTACACATTAGATGTTCCGCGAATGAGCCGATATGTTATCGTTGTACACTAGATGTTCAACGGATGAGTCAAGATGTTATCATTACACATTAAATGACAAACTGAGAGACGATATGTTTTATCGTTCTACATTAGATGTTTCAACGATGAGTCGAGATAGTTATTTCGTTATTACGATTATAGACATATCAAATACAAAACTACTTAAAAATCACCCATAAGTAGCTAGAACATGATAAGTACTACTTAATTAATTACATAATTGAATAGTTAACATAGATAACACATACGAAATCAGTCGTAATATCCATATGAGGCACGACCATCCGCACGGTATAGTAACCTCCCACGCTATGATCTGATGACAAATCTGAGGCCTAGATACTCCCGCCAAAAACTCCCGCCAAATACTCCCGCCAAATACTCCCGCCATATTCTCCCGCCATATACTCTCGCCAAATACTCCTGCCAAATACTCCCTCCAAAAAACTATTTTTTACCATAAAAGCAGATATTATCCTCATAACCACCAACATATCAAGCACACTCTTACCATCACAACCACTAACAGATCAAACTATTATTATGGTGTTGATGTTGCCATATGAAGCTTTTGCGTGTCCTTGTGGATCCGGAGATGTAGTTCTACGAGAATCGTATAAACCTAAAACCCGTGGTAAACTAAACTCTGCATGTCCACGATCAAAGGTGAACAATCACATGTTTTTTGTGTAATATATAAATAATGTGGTTAGTTGTTAAAAATTATTATCTTTACTCTTTAACAGTCTCGACAAAACACTTTCGGATGTGAATTTTTTTTATGGAAAGAGGAACGAGTTCGTCTACTGGTTGGTTCTCCTAGAACTTCAACGACTCCAATTTATTCTCCTCGATCTTCATCGACTCTAATTTATTCTCCAGGAGCTTCAAAGACTCCAATTTATTCTCTAGGATCTTCATCGACTCTAATTTATTCTCCAGGAGCTTCAAGAAATGCATAGTGCTCAAACTGCAAGCACTTGCTTGATAAGATAACGGTACTCGAGGCAACGGTGGAAATGTATATGAATCCAGAACAACACACGGTTAATTCAGCTGCACTACTTCACGAAGTTTACAATGACATGGGAAAACTTGATTTGGAGTAGTTTGTCATTTGGAATGTAATTCGTATGCTTTAAGTGTCTGTTTGTAAGTCTCGTATGATTATCAGTCTAATATGTTTAAGTGTCTGTTTGTAACTTACGTATGATTATCGGTCTAAGACCTCGCTTGTGTTACTACAAGTGGTATGTATAATATTTAACTAAATGAATGTTTGTTTTTGTGTTACTTGACGAATGTGCATTTGAAAAAGTATACAGTATATCATGTTCAACTATAGAAGGGTAGTGCATATCCTGACAGAACCGAGAAAACGGAGTGTTTTTTTTATATAGTTATTATTTATCAAATATATAATTATTATTTTATAAATAATAATATATAATTATAAAATATATTTTATAAATAATAATGATTTAAAAGCTGAATTAAATTTTTTAATAAAACATTTCCCGGGCGACATGTCGTCGGGGATTCTTCTAGACACGTCATCACGCGTAACCAAAATAAACACTAACCTCAGTCAAACAAAGTCAACAGTTTTCTCGGGCGACATGTCGCCCGGGATAAGTCAACACACGTTAATTAACACTAATCATAACGCTTAAACATTCACGTGAATTAATTTTTTTAATAAAACCTTTCCCGGGCGACATGTCGCCCGGGAAAAGTGAGCGGGAAAAATTGCCGCCAAGATTTTCGTTAATTTTTTTGTCAAATTTTAATCAAGTTATCCCGGGCGACATGTCGCCCGGGAAACAATCTTCAAACTTTGACTAAAAAGTCTATATGAGAATTGGTGCCACGTCGGACGGACTTTTGTCGTTTAGTGATGTTTCCCGGGCGACAAACGTCGCCCGGGAAAACTTCGTCGGTTGTTCTACTTTTTCTTGTGGTGAATAAGAAAACAAAACTATACTGTATGCATGTAATATGCTTTACATATGTATGCATGCTAAATCCATGGGGGTTGGATAATGGCAGTGATGTGGGTGGTGTTCCTCAACTGAAAGAAGCAAGAGCTTGCTCATTTGAAGAGCTCAAAAGATGCAGCAACAACTTTTCAGAAGAAAACATAATTGGATCTGGGAGCTACGGGCAGGTATTTTAATGTTAAATATCATCATTATTTAACTTTTATTATGTATGTTTATTTGTATAATTTAGCGTTCTTAATGTATTATTGAGCTAACACATAAAAAAATATTCAACTTTGGTGAAATGTCTATTCTTGTAATTTATCGATTTTCAATAAGTTTTAATGATGATGCTACTAAATTCATTTGATAAAACCCCTTAAACTGAAGTGAAGTTTCACTTACCAAATTGAGTTTTCCTTATGTGACGTTGACTTGGAATTAATGAAGGGGTAAGATATTGGCTGCATTTCCTGGTCTTAGAATTTAGATCACCTATTATTAATAGAGTTGAAAACTTGATGTCTCTTTGGGAATTAAAGTCTTTTACCGGAACTAGACTTCCAACCAAAAGTAAATACCATTTAATACAGCTAGACCTTTGTTATTAGGAAAGTAAAAACGGGTAAGATGCTGAGTGATAGGTGTACATATAGGATAATTATGCATTCAATCAATCATAATTATCCCATAATTATGCATTCAATCAATCATAATTATCCCCTAATTTGGCTCCACGATTATTGCCTCTATTTATTTCATTTCCTTATATATTGAGCCTTTTTCTTATATATAGAAGGCTCCCTTTTGTATGAAAATTAAGAAATATAATCAATCAAAAAACAAAACTATATCAATTTTATTATGGGATTGAGCGCGGTTTTCGTGAAGATCCTCGACCAAAACCAAAACCACTTACCTATGGCTGGCGATAGTGGAAATCAGCAGACAAACCAAAGAAGAGGAATCGAACCATGCTTCTACATAATATCTACATCCCTCTGATACAAAGACCAGAAAGACGTGTAAACGGGCAGCAGCAACACTCACAGTAGGCAAATTGCACAAACCTGTGAAAGGATGGGCAAAACAGGCATGGATTGCTTTGAACTCATGGTTACCCAGATTGGTGGCGGAAATGGCAAGCAAGACAGGCAAAAGATGTCGGCCATTGTGTTGACGCAGAAAAGAGCCTTTTGCCGGTTTAAGCGACTTTCAAATATCAACAATTCTTGAAATTCTTTCGAAACAAAGAAGGTGCGAACTGAGAAGAAAGTGGAACCAAGGCTAATCCTAGCAGGTAACATAGATAAAGAAGGTAACGTGGATATTTGATGGGCACAAACGAGCATAGTTACTCATAATGTTCATTACTTAAAATAAAAGACAAGAGGTTACGAGCAAACAGTAACATACAATGGTGAAGCATGTACCAGTCGAAGGATGGTGGAGCGGAGAATGTGCTATTCAAAGTGGGGCAATTATTATAAGATGTCCTTATGTCCCAAAATTTAAATGCAATTTGTTTGTTAGTAGATGGTTAAGGACTTTAATGTGTGTTACATTTTTTCTGATTTTCGTATATGCAACGGACTTGTATTCGAGGAACATTGACTTGGAGCGGGTGATTGCGAAGTCCATGGTCTGTACAAGATGGGGATGTTGAAATATCGGCATGCTATGATGACTACACAAAAAGTAGTAGGCACAAAGATTAGGATCACTCATCGAGTTTAGATTATATCATTTGGATCTTTTTTAAAAAAATCTTCTTTGGATTCTAGTTTTTTTGTGATTCTTGTGTTAAAGCTTGTTTACGAGGATTGCCATTTCCAATAGTAGTCACTAAGACAACATGCTTGTTTCGAATTAATACATTGTGAATATGGGGAAATTAGAGCACTGCTTTCCTTACTGTGCAACTATTTTTTTAACAATAAAAAAAAAACTTTGATGATTTAAGCCGATCCTCGTGTGGGTTTTCCTTCTCAAGCACAAGGATCTAAGCTAGCCTTTGCCTCGTTGACTTCACCAAATCGGTTAAAGTCCGTTTGAGAAAAAATATCTAAAGAATAAGATGTGGACAATGGTGGGGAATTTGTTTAAACAAAATGAATTGAATTTTTTATGCAAGGGGAAGGGGTTGTGCTTGAACCTTCGTGCCACATACACCCCAACGAATGGTTGTAGTGTAACGGAAAAAACAACCGGCACTGCTAGAAACGCACGCGCTTGAAATTCGAGGCCAATTTTACCCTACAGATTATTGGGAGATGTGTTTTAAACGACAGCACATGTCTTAGAAACCGTTGCCCGTTGAAGGGTTTGCAGACAAAACGCCCAACTGAATTTATAACTCAAACCCAAACTATGATCAATGAGTTTTCAGTTGTTTAGCTTATTATCGAGCGTTGAGACCAAAGAGAGACAAGTTTGAAGTAAGTGGGAGAGGGGGTTTTCCTTGGGAATCCACCCGGGGAACCAAAGGATACAAAGTTACGATCTCCAAACTAGAAAAATTGGTGACTCTTAGAGATGTAAAATTTTAGAAAAACTCATTTTCGCCACTTTTGTCGATAGATTAATGATGGAGAGGAGTTTTTTGTTTTCCCTCATAAAGGGATGATGAAAATGATCTAGACATAATGGTCTGACAAACACGCCCAATGATGCTATTGATGAACACCCATCTTTTTTTGGTACCGATCCGCATAAAACCTCCATAATGACCAAATGAGAAAACAAATGACGCGCTGTGTCAGGTCCAAAACCAAGACAAAGAACCTCATTCTCGTTTGTGGATGATCAAAATGAGACGGGGTTTTGAAAACCATTAGTGAAAAACATGGGCCCAAGTTAGAACAAGCAAGACCCTCACGTAAGCAAATCACGACATGCACGACTTGATGGTTTTGATAGTCAACCTACCCCCATCATTAGGACCATACGCAATAATCTCTCATAAGGTCCTCCACGGTACATCCTTAGCACATTTTATTTCCTAGGATAACTTTACTAACATCATAAAGCCTTTTGACGGCCCTTTCCACAAAATAATGAGCCTAAACACTTCAAGAAAAGCAGTGATGGATGTCAGGTGAGATAGAAGCCATGCAAGCAAGAGGGATCCAAGCCTCTTAAAAGAACAAGTAAGACTTGGACTTTAGAAGAACTTCCAATAGGGAAATCGAGCGATTGATTCGAAAATGGGTCTACAAATCAAGTAAAGCGCCGAATGGAGATTGGTGAGCAAGGTACATGGCACGCTTGTAGCTAACGGTGCACAATGATGAAAGGAGTTGATTTCCACGAAACCTTCGCTTCCTGTTGCCTATGAAGTGACAGTGCGCACCCTCTTGGAAGTCGCCTGTAAATCTATGCAAGTCATCTACTTTGCATATTCACAAATTGATGTGAAAATGCTTTTTTGCATGGACGTCTTGAATGAGGATGTTTACATGAGGCTTCGGAAGGCTCTTTGGTAAGCAGATGACAATTCGGGGGGGGTTTGCAAATCTAAGAAGTCTTTGTTACGGCCTCAAACAAGCTTCAGAAATTCGGTCCCAAAAATTCGCATTCCTTATTAGATGTTGTTTATAAACAAAGCCAGTGATCATTTCTCTCTTTCATTTTCAAAGAAAAAGGAGCCATTCGTTGTGCTCTTATTTTATGTTGAGAGTTGTTCTTGTTGGAAATGACCCACACAAAATACAAGTACCAAGGGATTCTGGATAAGCGATTAGAATCAAAGATCTTGGCCCTTTGAAATATTTTTAGGGCCTTCGAGTCGCTAAAACAAGGCAAGTATCGTGTTAAGTCAAACGCATAAATACACATTGACAATTCTTGGACGAAGTTGGACATGACGGGCTCGTACGACCGAGTACTTCCCATGGAACAGAATTTAAACTTGACAAGTGTGACAGCAGCTTGTGTCGATGGTAATCAATAACGACTGATTGATCGGCAAGCTTCTTTATTTGCAAGCTACGCGGACCTGACATATTCTTATGGGTCAACATCTTGAGTCAATTAGTCAGTTATCCTAAGACAAACCTCATATGGATGCTGTAAATCGTGTTTGTTGTATTTGTAAGGGACTACGAACAAGGCATACTCATTCCTACAGATGGCAGGAAACTACTTTTTTTGGCTTCTTGCTGATTCTGATTGGATTAGGGTGGTCCAATGATCTCGACGCTCAGCACGGTTATCTCTACTTTACTTGAGGGAGCTACTGTTTTGGAAGACAAAAAAGCAGTCGTAGGTTTCTCTCTCGGCAGAGCTGAATTTCTGGGCCATGTCCTAATGCGGTTAGTGAGATTCTTGTGGCTGAGGTGGGTTTTGGGAGTACTTGATCATGGCCCACCGTGGCCCAACTGACATTATTTTGTGACAAACAAGCTGCCGCCACATAGCAATACACCAGTCTTCCATGCAACGCACAAACCACGTGTATTGAATTGCCTACTTTGGGCCGGGAAAGAGTGATTCCTAGGAATTTGTCCATGCCCATAGCTACTAAGATCAATCGTGAGTTCTAACGAACAGCTTTAGGAGCCAATTTCTTCGGTTTCTACTGTAAAAGTTGGTTTGCTCGGAACTCTTACACGCTCCAAACTTGAGGGGGTATCGGATAATATGCATTTCAGTCAATCTTTAATTATCCCAATAAGTATGCATTCAATCAATATAATTATCCCCAATAATTTGAATTTGGCTCCATGATTATTGCCTCTATTTATTTCATTTCCTTATATATTGAGCCCCTCTTTCTTATATATAGAGGCTCCATTTTGTATTGAAAATATAAGAAAATATAATCAATCAAAAAACAAAACCTATATCAATTTTATTAGTACAAAGGGACTCTTAACACTGGTCAAGTAGTTGCAATCAAAAGAGCTTAGCAAGGGTCATTGCAGGGTTCCTATGAATTTAAAACGGAATTTGAGCTGCTTTCTTGGATTCATTTCAAAAACGTTGTAGCCCTTGTGGGTTTCTGTTACGAGCAAGGCACATGACACTGGTATATTTACGCCCACATTTATATTACAAGACGAAATTAGTTCCTGAAGTCCGGACGTAGCAACCAAAAAAGGTAATTTGGTTGTGTTTTTTTTTATTTCTTAGGCTCTTTTCGAGCACTGAACTTAACTGACAATGGGTATGTTTGGCGAAATGGGCTGGGGCTGCGGCTTGTGTTGGCGCTAGGGCTAGGGCTGGGGCTTATATTATAAGCCGAAATTAAAATTTGTATTTTTTTAAACTTGTTTGGCAAATGGGCTGAGGCTGAGGCTTATTATTGCAAAATTACTAAAAATGACATAATTAAATAAATTTTTAGTAGATGTTAGATATTTTTGTGGGTGTGTAAGCCATTTATGGTTCAAAAGTCTTGGGCTAAAGTTTTTAGCCTCTATTATGAGGCTTATTTTATAAGCCGGCTTATTTTAAAAGCCCTTTCATAAGTCCGCGTGACAAACGAGACTTATTTTATAGCCGACTTATTTTAAAAGCCCAAACCCCGATAAGTCCCTAAAAGCCCCCAACCAAACACAACAAATGTTTATATTTTTTTCTATTTAATGGATGAATAGATGAACTTTATTTAATTCGTCTACCGAACTTGGGTTTTTGTGTGTTGCATTTCTCAAATGGTTAATTAGACACGCATGTACTCATGCACCATTACAAGTGTACTTGTAAAATTTTGAGTGCTTTAGGTGTAACTATGCGGTTTCACTACAAGAAAAAGTAGAACAGGCGACGAAGTTTTCCCGGGCGACATTTGTCGTCCGGGAAACATCACTAAACGACAAGTCCGTCCGATGTGGCACCAATTCTAATAGACTTTTTAGTCAAAGTTGTAAGATTGTTTCCAGGGCGACATGTCGCCCGGGATAACTTGGTTAAAATTTGACAAAAAAATCAACGAAAATCTTGGCGGCAATTTTTTCCGCTCACTTTTCCCGGGACATGTCGCCCGGGAAAAGTTTTATTAAAAAAATTAATTCACGTGAATGTTTAAGTGTTGTGATTAGTGTTAATTAACGTGTGTTAACTTATCTCGGGCGACATGTCGCCCGGGAAAACTGTTGACTTTGTTTGACTGAGGTTATTGTTTATTTTAGTTACGCGTGATGACGTATCTAGAAGAATCCTCAGCGCCATGTCGCCCGGGAAAGGTTTTATTAAAAAAATTAATTCAGCTTTTAAATTATTATTATTTATAAAATATATTTTATAATTATATATTATTATTTATAAATAATAATTATATATTTGATAAATAATAACTATATTAAATACACTCCGTTTTCTCGGTTCGGTCAGGATATGCACTACCCTTCTATAGTTAAACATGATATACCGTATACTTTTTCAAATGCACATTCGTCAAGTAATACAAAAACAAACATTCATTTAGTTAAATATTATGCATACCACTTGTAGTAACACAAGCGAGGTCTTAGACCGATAATCATACGTGAGTTATAAACAGACACTTAAACATATTAGACTGATAATCATACGAGACTTACAAACAGACACTTAAAGCATATGAATTACATTCCAAATGAAAAACTACTCCAAATGAAAAACTACTCCAAATCAAGTTTTCTCATGTCATTGTAAACTTCGTGAAGTAGTGCAGCTGAATTAACTGTGTGGTGTTTCGGATTCATATACATTTCCACCGTTGCATCGAGTATCGTTATCTTAACAAGCAAGTGCTTGCAGTTTTAGCACTCTGCATTTCTTGAAGCTCCTGAAGAATAAATTGGAGTCGATGAAGATCCTGAAGAATAAATTAGAGTCGTTGAAGCTCCTGTAGAATAAATTGGAGACGATGAAGATCCTGGAGAATAAATTAGAGTTGTTGAAGGTCCACGAGAACCAACCAGTAGACTGACTCGTTCCTCTTTCCATTGTACAACGATAACATATCGACTCATCCGTTGAACATCTAATGTACAACGATAACATATCGACTCATCCGTTGAACATATAATGTACAACGATAACATATCGACTCATCCGTTGAACATCTAATGTACAACGATAACATATCGACTCATCCGTTGAACATCTAATGTACAACGATAACATATCGACTCATCCGTTGAACATCTAATGTACAACGGTAACATATCGACTCATCCGTTGAACATCTAATGTACAACGATAACATAGAATCATCGCGAAAAGGAAGATGAAGAAGGAAATAATTCACCGGAGATTGAGACACTTTCTTTGTTTCCTATCCATGGTGGCTCTTAGCATGATTTCTTCGCCGTAAAGGCCTCAGATTTGTCATCAGATCATAGCGTGGGAGGTTACTATACCGCGCGGATGGTCGGGCCTCATATGGATATTACGACTGATTTCGTATGTGTTATCTATGTTAACTAGTCAATTATGTAATTAATTAAGTAGTACTTATCATGTTCTAGCTACTTATGGGTGATTTCTAAGTAGTTTTGCTACCTTTGACATGACTATCATCGTTATAATGAAATAACATCTCGACTTATCCGTTGAACATCTAATGTATAACGATAACATATTGACTCATCCGTGGGACATCTAATGTGTAACAATAACATATCGACTTATCCGTTGAACATCTAATGTACAACGATACGAGTTACAAACACAATACAAAACGGTTTGTTAATGTAAACAGGTGTTTAAGGTATGAGAAAAATAACAAGGATGAAATATTTACCAGAATGTAGTAGCTTACGATCAAAAACTGAGCAGAATTTGCTTTGATTGAAGGAACTTATTAGAGACCAAGGCTCAATGTTTTTGTTTGTGCTCCAAAAACACTAACAATTGAGCCGATGAAAATTTTAGGCGTTCGATCAGTGTTGTTGAGGCATGCGCGTGTGAGATACGCGCATACTTAAAAAAATAATTATAAATATTATATATTTTATAAAAAATAATTTTAAATAATAATTATTTATTTATAAAAAATAATTATATATTTTACAAAATATATAATTTTTGTTTAAAATTATTATTTATATAAATTTTATTTATAAAAAACATAATTATATAAATATATTTTTCAAATATTAATTATTAAAAACTGTATAATTTTTTTATTAAAAACATTCCTCGGTGACATGTCGCCGGGGTTTCTTACCCTCAAAAATTTCAGTAACACGCCATTTTCGCTAAACGCCAAAAGTTTTTTTATTAAAAATACATTCCCGGGTGACTTCTCGCCGGGGAATGTCGCCCAGGATTCTAATCTTACCAAACCAGATCTATGGCTCACAGTCTGTGAAAAAAACGCAAAACACAAAAAAAAACCTCAACCTGCGATTTTAACAACACCACCACCACCTTTCACCCACCACTACCTCCA
>BQNB010105718.1:0-23542 GCA_026074375.1 Tanacetum coccineum
AGATCCAAGCTGGAATACAAGTTTCAAGACCAAGAGAACTCAAAAGACAACTTCAGCTTTGGAAGCGCTTTGGAAGACTTTATTTAATTGTATTTGTACTTGTTAGGAACATTGTAAGTAATTCTGTATATGTCCACATATTAGGGGAAGATTGTTTGCCTTAAAATATGGTGACAAACACGGAATTACATTAGTTTATTTATAGCGTGACACATAGGGACTAATAATGACTAGTTACGATAGTTATGTGGCACTAGGACTATAAATACCCCCTCCATACTTCCATGGAGGGGTGAAGCTCACTTTTGTAAAAGTGTAAGTGTGTGTTTTCTCTCTAACACACACATCTTCCCATCTCTTTAACCTTTCAACTCTAATAAAATGACTATTCATTTATTTCACTTTATCCAACCTCCAGATCAGTTTTAATCCCTGATATTATATATCATTTATAATCTACAGACATCATTTCATTAGAGACTCTCATGAGAAGAAGTTGATTCAAGTGATCAAGATACAAACAGATCACAATGTAGCAGATCTCCTCACAAAGACGTTTGATGTTAGCAGGTTTAACTTTCTGATTGCTAGCATTATAATGCTCAACCTATAGTTGCTTCAATTGAGGAGAGGATGATTGCAATTGATTGGAATAGTTAGTACTGCCTGTACAAAGTGTTAGTACCGCCAGTTTAATTAGTACTATTAGTTATGTAGTTAGTACTGTTGGTATAAATAGTTAGTACTGCTAAAGTGATATGCATGAGATATATTAGGAATAGATATGTATTGATCACTTGACGCGTTTTGTAAGCCCATTAGGGTTTCCTTGGTGTATAAAAAGAACCCTAAGGCATAGATCTAGATATCAGTTTTCACATTAGTTTTTCATATTAGTATTCATAGATTACATAGCAATCATAGTTAGTATTCATAGCTATTTTGTAATTCAAAATAGTATTCAATATATTGAAAGTTTAGGAAAGATTTTGTTTTACTGTTTCATTATTCTTCTTAGTATTGCAAACTAGATTCCGCATAGTTTGTAATATTCTCAATCTTAGTTTCTACTATAGTTGTCTTAGATCTATCCAATACAACTAAACCTTATATCAAGCTAAGGAGTTTAAGATCTGTTCATTGGGATCAACAGAGAAGATACTGCTAGTTCATGCACATGAATCTGGTAAGGTATTAGATGAGGAACGGCTTGAAGTCTTAGCAGATCCAGGAGTTCTAGAAGGCCAAGAAACTCAGACAACAATGCCACACAACGCTGCTTTCCAGACTGATGATCTAGATGCTTTCGACTCAGACTGTGATGAAGCACCTTCTGCGAAGGCAGTGTTGATGGCCAATCTCTCCCGTTATGATTCAGATGTTATCTCTAGGTACCAATCTCGGAAACTTATCAAGATAATTCTGTACTTGATCATTGTGTTCAAAAGATGTATTATTCTGAACAACCCGCTTTTAATCCCACATCAGATATTGAAATTATAAATGATAGCAATATCATTTCATATGATCAATATATGAAAGGGACGGAAAGTACAGTTGTTCAAAATACCACTTTCCTTGAACAACAAAATGCTATGATAATGTCGGTCATTAATGAGATATCTAGTCAATTTGCTAAATGTAATGCTAAGAGTCTTGAAAATAAGAATGTGAATAAATCCTTAACCGTTGAGCTAGAAAGATATAAGGAAAGGGTAAAAATGTTTGAAGAATGACAAAATGTTGATTTAAATGATCGTGAAAAATACATTGATTCACAAATGAATGACATGATTCGTAACAGAAATGCAAAGTAGTATGTTGTTTTTGAAAAAGAGAGTGTAACATTGAAATCTAATCTTTCTAAAAACGTGAGGGAAAATGAATCTTTAACAACAACCATCGATGTTTTGAAAAAGGAAACAAAGCAAAAGAAGATGAATACATTGAAGAGATTGTAGCTTTAGAAAAGAAAAAGAAAGCATTGGATAACATAATTTATAAAGTGGGTCAATCTGTGCAAATGATGCATATGTTAACAAAACCACAAGTCTTTTTTTACGATAATACTCATAAATAAGCTCTTGGTTATCAATATCCCTTTTATCTCAAGAATGCTCAGCGGATTAAGCCTACATTGTATGATGGTAGTGTGTTAACTAAGAAGCATGATGTGATGTTTGTGGTTGACTATGAAGAGACATTAATTTTAGCTGAAGAGAGTGGATTAAAAATGGTTGAAAAACAAAATGATCTAATTTCAAAAGAGAAAAATGTTAATATTCGTACAATTAACTATAATGAATTGAATAAGTTATCTGAAGATTTTTGTAATCATTTTGTTCCTTAAGCAATTGTCTGCAAAACAAGCCTTTTGGTTACCAATTTCAAATCCAATGTCTGACCAACTTGTCGTTCAACCCACACAAGTTAAAACGGAGGTTCCTCGTGAACTTCCAGAGGCAAGCTTGGTAAATAAGATTTTCAGAAACTAAAATGTCACCTTGATGTGCTGTCGTTGTATAGTATATTTAATATGATTCAAGTTTTAAATTTGTATTTTGCCGACTAAACCAAAAACAACACTTTAACGGGCAGTGTACCCGATTGGTAGTAGTTTCGTGGTAAGTAGGGTGTCGAACACTTGAAGCGAGGTTAAATCTATCAATTTAATTAATATTTTTGTTATCTAATCTATGTTAATTCTATTCTATTCTAAATCTATGTTAAACCAAATGTCAAAATAAATCCTAATTCTAAACAGGAAAAGGGGGGGGGGGTTATAGCCTGAGAGACATGTGCACGTTTGGTATGGTGATCTATAATCATTCAAGCACTTTTACCCACACAAGCTAATAACCAAAAGATAAAATGAGCGTCGAACGCTTATATAAGAAAATTGTATTAACCATAAATTAATCCGATTAGAATCGTTTGTTTTGTTTTCAAGCCACCGGCGGGCTGCCCCCGCAAGAGAGAAAGGAAAAAGCATAAGCTTAATCGCATGATTCGGCACATCCTTGTATTTAATCGTGGAGGTTATTTTGTTAAACCATCGAATGTGATCATGAGGATTGTCTTTCTCAAGTCCGAAGAATTGGTCCGAAGTCATCATATTAATGAGACTGTGCTTGAGCTCGAAATGCTCAGCAAGAATTGGTGGAACCACGATTGCCTCCGCATAACCCTCGGTGGGTGCACGGAGCAATTCCGCCATAGTACGTTGATCGGCCATCGTAACTACGGGTGATTCTTCAAGAGCGAACGGTTCGACTCTTTGATTAGAACGTCTACGGTTACGACGTTTCGGGTTTGAAGTGGTTGGATTAGAAGAAGAATTACCAACGAGATTAGAAGAAGAACGAGTGCGCATGCACTAAAAAGATTAAAAGAAAAATATTTTTGGTTTTTTTTAATTTATTTCACAATTTATTTTAATGGACAAAACGAGAACGAATAACTTAAACCAATAATCGAAAAGCTTCACGGTAGCTCTTTAAAAGTCAAACCCACAAAGGAGCGGAGGAGTAGGAAAGCGCGAAGCTATTAAAAACCTTTCTCCTTTAGGGTCGTAGTTCCTCGGAACAACCCTCCTTATACCCCTCTTAGAGTTTGTTAAACTTCTAAAGGTGAGCCGTACTTGACAAGTGACACAAAGGCAAGTTTTAAATCTTTGAATTGGGAACTTATTTGGTATTGTTAATTAATTGATATTCACAAAATTGGAAAAGTAAAATATTTTTGGATTTTTTATAAAAATATTCACAAAATCAAACACTAATCTTCAAACGTAACGATAATCGTTTCACAGCCTCCCCGGCAGCGGCGCCAAATTGATAACCAAAGATTTCTTACTATATATAAATATAAAATTTATAAATATATAATAATCGAATTACCAACTCCCCTGCACGGCCGCCAAAAATTGATTTCCAAAGATTTCTTACTATATATAAATATAAAATTTATAAATATATAATAATAATCAATAATTATAATTCAATTGTAGTAAGTAAGTATTCCAAGAGATTCAAATCAAATTCCTTTTGACCAAAGATAAAATCAAAATCCCCCACCGGGTCCCGATCTCCCCAACGAGGTGCCAAATTTGAAAATCGAGAACGTTGTGATCGCGTGAATTGAATGGATAAGATGTTAGAGTTGGTTTTCCAATTCTACAATTAAAATGAAAAAAACAAAAAAAAAAACGATAACGGGAAACCTAAAAACCGAAAAGCTAAAAGTGATTAAAAGCTAAAAACGAGAATCGGGACCGAATCCCGTTCTTTAAAAAACAAAATTTTGAAATTTAAACCCTGTGGATGCAAAATTAATTTTCCTAAGTACTAAATAATAAAAGAAAATTTTAAAAAAAAATTATATTTTTTTGATTTTAATTTAATTTTTAATGAATTAAAAACGGTTTTGAAAAGAAATTTTTTTTAAAAATACTAAACTTTAATGGAAAAATCTGAAAAAATGCAGAAAAGTAGCTTAAGTTACGTGCTATCTAAGAAAAATAAAAGTTTGAAAAAAAGGCTTATTGAATAAGCCATAAATAAGCAGTAAAGAGTAATAAGCTAAAAGGAAAAACTTTGTATATAAATTAGAATGGTACCTAGTTTATGACCAGATGGATCCTACTGACCGATGGTGAGTGTGGTGAAGTTAAATATGCTTGTGGGTAAAGGGATGTCCAGGGTGTTCGACCCACTTAGGACTTCCACCTTCCCTAATATATTTTTATTTGCCAAATTTTTTTACAAGTTTTTAGTTAAGCTAAAAATAAGCACTTTAAAAAAACAACTTTTTTATAAACCATGAATAAGCACATAAATAAGCCAAAAAGGAGACAGAGATGAGTAATTAAACTAAGGACTAATAAGCCAAACTGTTAAGCACTTTTATGGCAAATAAGCACAAGGAAAGGCAAAACAAGCAACCACAAACCTATACTATCACCTAATAAGAAAGCCTAAAAGGAAATAAGCAAAGAAGATAAGACAGAAAAGGTAAAAATAAGCAATAAGCAAATAAGGCACACAACAAATCAAACAGCCAAAAGGGCCTCTTTAGGCTTAATTTTTAAGCTCTTAGAGGAACCTTATGGATAAGTAGCTTATATGGGCTTAAAGCTCAGCTTATGGGCTTTCTAAAAAAGCAAAAGGAAAACAATTTGAAACAGAAAAAACTTGGAAAAGGCTGTTCACAATCAGCATATGCTGATTGTGTTTTTCTTAAGGGAAAAGGGACAAAGTGCAGGACCAAAATAAGCTACAAAATAAGCTCCAATTTTAAAAAAAACTAATGAAAACAGATGGAGACTAGCTTAAGAGGAGCTTATGCTCAAAAATTTGAAAGCTAAAAACAGGTTTTACTAACTGAAAATTGAAAAGGAAAAAGGCAGTTTTAACTTGAAAAACACTTGATAAAAACTGACAGATTTTGAAAGAAACAGAAGGTGGTCAAAAGACCTTTGGACAACTCTATTTTGACACTACAAAAGACACTAAAACAAGACTAAAAAGCTGGTTTAGAAAGCCATATCCAATAAGCTATTTTAAAATGTGCTGTCACCACATATTTTGAACATCCTATAAGAAATACTTAAAAACAGACTTTAAGACCTAAACCCCTTTTAAAAACAGATTAAATCCACTCAAAATTGCTTGCCAAAGATGGCAGAGTGACCCACAAGTTTTTGCAAACCAATTTTTAACCATTTTTCACCTTGTGCCAAACACCCCTTTAGATTCTTAAATCAATTTTTAAACTGATTAATACAAATCTAAGCAAAAACTTTTGAACACAGATAGCAAACAAACAATGTTAAGACACAATATAACATGATTTCAAAACAAAAATAAGCATTAAAGAATAATTAGAAAATTTATTTTTTAAAAAACAAGAGGCACCTAGAGACAGTTTCAAGATCAAAAAAACACAAACTAACAGGACATTATACAGACCACTAAACCAGCATATATATAGCATAAACACATAATAAGCAAGAAAAAGCAATGAGAAGCAGAAATAAGCAGATGAATAGTAAAAATAAGCAAAAATGTAAAAAGAGAGCTTATAAAGGTCCTATGATTTTAGCAATGAAATAAGTTTTCAAAAGGCTTAAAAACCTTTCCTAAAGCTTCCCATGAAGCACTAACCCAAGGCCATCCCTTATAAACCTTGCTCCTTTTGATTTGACAGATTCTTGATATTTTTGGATTTTTGAGTTTTTTTGATAGAAAATGAAAATGAGCTTTTATATGAGCTTCTAATCACTTAAAAGCTTATATAAGAGCTTAAACTAGGTATTTAAAAGACAAGAAGCTTAAATGACAAGTATTTAAGAAAAGCTTTAAAATTGCATAAAATTAATTTGCAAGTATGTAAAAAGACAGAAAATTAAAATGCAAATAATTTAAATGACAATGTCATTTAAAATTTGTACAAATTAAGGTTTACAACTTTTTCCTTCTAACACAAAAAATATCGAACACAAACAAACATGAACTAAGCTAGCCTATTTTATACCAAGTCTTGGAAGCTTATTGTGTTTCTTCTGTGAGAGCTTCAAGCCTTTGTGTTTGTTGTGTTAGAGAGTAGCTCAAAGTGATCTCAGCCATCAATTTGCCTTTGTGCCCTAGTCATATCATTATAGCCCTCCATTCCCTTGTCCAATGATGTTAAAGGGGATTGCCAAGGTGGCATTTGGATGCATATGAGGTGGGGTTTAAGGGAAAGAGATGTGTTTGTCATAGGGTGTGAACAGTGATCGAGGTTTGAGAGTGATAGGGGTTTGGCGGGAAAGTATGAAGAAGAACAATGTTTTGGTTTTGGGATAACAGGGATTGGGTTTGGGGAAATGGCATGTTTAGTCCCTAAAGGTAAATTGTGATATTTCATGGAAAGTCCCTTGTGGTGATATAGTTTTTTGTGGGTTGGCAATATTAGTCCTTGAAGGTGTGTGGTGTTATTACACGTATAGTCCTTGTGGGACTTAACAGGTTTAAAAGTTAAAGGGTTTGGGCTAAACGAGAGTGTTATCATTTGTTAAAAGGATTGGGCCATATATGTGCTTTGGGCCGTTTAGGTGTAAAAATGGACTTGGGCTATTTTGAACATTAGGCTTATGTAGTCTTGGATCAAATGACTTAATGGGCTGCCCCGGCCCATTAGATGGGTACGAGTGGCCCATTAAGTATTTCTTCGTTTTTTTGGCTTCGGCTGGCTATTGACTTTGGCGGGGTTGACTTTTTGGACTTTGGCTTTTTGGTCTTTGGCTTCGATTTGACTTTGTCTTTTTGACGCTCTTCCATTCCGTGCTCGGTTTTGGTTCGTTTTTGCTTGATTTTTCGTCCTTTTCTCGGATATCCATTTCCTGCACAATATAAATGAAAACATACAAATACAAAGTATTTTTGGTCATTTAAGTCCGGTTTAAATGGAAAATGGTATGTGTAATTAAGCACATACCAAAATCCCCCATACTAAACTATTGCGTGTGCTCACGCAATGCTACAAGTAAGCACTTAGAAAACTAAGAATCTCAATCCCCCCCGACTAATAACCTCGAAAGGTAGCTAAGTGTTCGTCAAGGGGAATGAAAGAATCAAAAGTTTTGAAAAGCCCCGTTTTTACGCTTTTAAAATGTATTCACTTATTCCTACACATATTTTTATATTTTTCCTTTTTCTCATTTTTTGTACTTTTCATATTAAGAAACTAACTAGAACGTTTGATTTTCGTTATTTTTATAACTTTTAGGGATCATAGAACAAGATGCATTTTAATCCTAAAATGCCCCAAAAAGGATAAATTCATCGTCCCTGACTTTTTACTTATTCCAAACCAAGCTTAAAACGAAATCACCGTTAAATATCAGTAAAGATGCTAACACTACTCATATTTGTAACTTGTGAACTTTTCACCATTCCATAACATCACCAACCCACACACACAACAATCATCAAAAAAACAACCATCAAACACACCACAACCAACCCCACAAACAACACATAAACCACCCCAAAGCCCAAACGAATCAACAATAACCGCACCACGACACAACACCCCCCCAAACCATCAACAAAAAAAACAACAAACCCAAAACGAAAACCACACCAATCCCAAACAACCCAACAATTCACCACAACACAACCAAAAAAAAGCACCTCCAACAACCCCCACAACAAAATCCCACACCAGCCGCCACAACATCAACCACCAGCTCAATCACAAATCACACACATCAATAACACCAAACACCAACCCCAACCCCCCAATGCACGTCAACAACCACCTCCCCATCCCACACGACAAATTCATAAAACCACATACATCACAAACCACAACCCAACAACAAGACAAACACACACCCAACAAATACCCAAAACTACCACAACCCATATCCTCCCCCATTTCACCAAAAACCCAAAACCCCCAAAACCAGCACCCAACCACATCAACCACAAAAAACAACACTCCCAAAGAAACTCCAATACCACCCCCCCCAACCACCCAAAACAAATCCCCACAACCATCACACACACCACACAAAACCTCACACCCCAAAACCTCGAATAAAATTTCACTTCATCCCAATAACCCACCCCAACATTCCCATACACCAAACCACCCACACCACCCTTCCCAACCAGCACCCTCACCAACAAACAACAAAACAAACACCCCAACGCACCCACACCAACCACCGTCCCAAAACAAACCAACATCCAATCAACTGAAACACAACTAACCCAGAAAAATCCCCCCCAATCACCCACAACAAAATATTCCACACCCACGAAACCTAAAACCATAACCCATCCCACACACACCAAACCCCTACCCCCCATCAAAACTCCCCCAAAAAACAACCCTCCCATCAACCACGCAAAACACCAACAACCCCCCCACACACAAATCCAACATTCCCCCACCAATCACCCGCCCAAACAACAACCACAACCCCCCACACACCCACAAAAACGCACATCAAAAAAACACACTCAACAAACAACGCCCAAAACCCCCCCCTTCCACATGAACGACACATATGTCTACACAACAAGAAAACCCACCAATTCCAAGAACCAACCCTAACATTCAAACCACACACACACTTTCACACAACCCAACAACATCAACAACCACACCTCCCAATCAACACCACCACAACAAAAACCCATCCAAAACCCTCCAAACCACTTTCAACACCACAACCCAACAAATCATCCAAATCAAACAGAAACACAAACACCCACCAATCAACACACACATCAACCCCCACCCCAAATCTCCACAAACCACACATTCCCAAACCCCCACAACAAAGCCCACCCCCAACCCCACACACCCTCATTCGCCCCCCCCCATCCCAAATCCCACTCTAATCAACAACCACAAAACATCACACAAATCCCCCTCCCAAAGACACACTCACGCCAACACCCCAAAACTAATCCCCACACCACCACACCCCATCCACCACCCATTTCCTCCCACCAACGCTCATACCACCAACACCCCAAAATTCACAACACACCATCCACACCCCCAGTCTCACACCACACACACAACCGACATTTCTCACTATTTCCACAATTTTCAACCCAGAAAACAAAAAAAAATTCACCTCCCCAACCTTCCCCCCCAAAATTCCTTCCTAAACACAACACCCCCCACCCCAAATCATTTCCGACGACAAATCCACCCATCACAAAACCAACAACCACACAAAAACCATTCAAATAAAACTACAACCAATTACAACCCACACCCACACCCCAAAAACACACACAACCCGAGATCCAAAATCCAAACCAAAAAACACATTCACACAGAAACCGAAATATTCTCTACCACACACCGAAGCCAACAAATACAAACGACAACCAATCAACCTCACTACCTCACACACCTACACATCACCAACAAAAACAAAACCAAACATCACCCCACCCCCCAACACACTCAAATCGACCGCACTACAACACACAACACCGCCCATCAATCCAACCAACCAAGTTTCGAAACCATCCCACCCACCCAAACACAAAAAAGAAACAAGAATCCCCAGACAACATCCACCCACAAACCCACACACAAAATCCCCTCCCACCACAACACACACCCCCACAACACTCCAACCAAAAAACAAAAACAAAACCAAACCCACACCCCACCAAAACGAAACCACAAATCAACAAACCTCCAACAAACTAACCCAAAAAAACCAAACAGCAGACCACACTATCACCACACACCAAAAACCCCCCTACACACCACCAAAACCACAAACCATTCA
Source organism: Tanacetum coccineum (assembly GCA_026074375.1). Classification (NCBI taxonomy): domain Eukaryota; kingdom Viridiplantae; phylum Streptophyta; class Magnoliopsida; order Asterales; family Asteraceae; genus Tanacetum; species Tanacetum coccineum. The sequence continues at coordinate 10,310 of BQNB010105718.1, forward strand.
ACAACCCCCAGAATACCACACACAAACCCTCAAACAAAACTCAAACAAAATACCACACAAAAAAACACGACAACCACAACCAGCAACACACGAACAACAAGAATCACACATTCCAACAAACATCAAAACATACCAACAACAACATACAACCAACCCAAACAAACATCCATCACACACAAGCACCCATCAAAGAACCAACAAACCAAATCCACACACCCCCACCCAAAACAAGCACACACAAACCTAATCCAAACCACCCACATACCACACACCACCCCACAACCACAAGCCACCACCCAAACACCCCAATACACCGCATCACAATTCCCCACCCACACCACAAACCAATTCACCCGCACACACACAATCACCCACATTCCATTTTCAATTCACCCTTCAAACCCCATCCCCCCATCATCCCAACAGACTATACACCAAAAAATCAAAATCCTACCCCCCCCAAACTCAAACCTCACTAAGCCCATCAACTGACCAACCAACATCACCAACATACAGAGCCAACATACTACAACATCCGCAACCACCCAACCTGGCCATACAACACACCGACAAACAAACATCTCAATCAACCAACACTCACAAACACCCCCCGAACTCAACAACACGACAACTCATCATCAATCACATTTCAAACCCTCAACAAAACCACCAACCCCATCACGACAACCACCACAATCCCCCCCCCACCCCCACAACAACAACCAACCCCTAAACACACACCGACCGCACACAAGAAACCCCACACAAAACCACAACACACACCACAAAAACACCCAAAAAATCACACAACTTTTCAACTGAATCACACAACCAAAATCCACACCCACACAACATTTCCAAAACACAACCAAACCACCCCACAAACCACCATCAACCACAAACAACAAACAAATCCACCAATTCCAACGTAACAAAATTCACACAAAACGAGTCCTCACAAATCCACCCAACATCCTCCCCCTCACACAACCACCCCCAACCCCCACCACCACACATTCAACTCTAAAAACCACCACCACAATCCCCCAACAAAAACAAATTCCAAACTCACCACCATCCATCCCAACAACAACCGACAGACAAAACAAAAAAACAAATCCAAACCACTCCCCCCCAAAACGATTCACACACATCAACATTCATCCAAACACCCACAAAACAACCCCAACAACCACCAACCCAACCCAAAACCCATCCACAAAACCACCCCCCCCATTCCCAACCACACCACATCCCAACCACCCGACACACCATCAACAAAACCCCAACCAACCACCATCAAACCCCAAACCAACCCCACGCCAAAATCAAACCACCAACACCCTCCAACACACCACACAACAACATCAAGAAAAATCCATCCTTCCTAAAACAACAGACCACAACAACAAAACACCATACCAACCCATCACCCATATCCCGACTTCCCCCCCAAAACCCCCACAACAAACGAAAACCACTTCTAAACCACCCCACCCACCACCAACACAACTCCAGATCTCAACCATCAAAGAATTTTCCATCACACACATCACCACTCACACATCCCAAACATTCACAAAATACAACTACCAACAACACAAACAACCCCCACACACCAACCCCACACATCACCAATAAACAATCCCATCACCAACACACACCATCACACACAACTCCCTAACCCAACGACCAACCAAATCAACACCAAACACCAACGATCACCATCCCAACCCACAAAAAACCCGCAACCACAAACCCAAACACACACACCAATCCACCAAGCAACCCCAACCCCCAAAACAACCCCCACACAAACAAAGGAAAACAACACACACCACCAAACACACACCCAACACACCCAATCCGATCCACCAAACCCAACCATCAAACACCCAAAACAACCAGAAAGCACAACAGTCTCAACACCAACCAACAATCACCAGCACAAAAAACAAGAAAACACAAACCCAACAACGACAAACACCTTCGAAGACAACACCACCATGCAACACAACGACCAAAAACTCACGAACAAAAAAAAAATCACCCAATCACCTCCCCAATCCACCCCCCCCACACCACAACCCGACCCACTCAACCAAAGCAACCAACCCAATAAAAACAATAAACATCCAAACAACAACCCACTCATAGTAGACATCAACTTTTTCCCCCAACAATAAACACCTAGAAATGTTTCCATCACAAACGTCGACCCACAATCCCCCAAACTACAACAAACACAACTACAAAAAAACTCGCCCGACAATTATTATATATTTAGAGTGAAAGTGCCATTTCGAATTTCAACCATGGATCAACGTTTACAAAATTCATGCTTCAACGTTCCAACCCGAGATAATGAGTTGTGAAGGCGTGATCTCCCATGTACGACTTTCGTTCTCGGCAACATCCAACCTTGCGGCTAAGTGACCAGTGCATTTGACCACCTCCCAAAACTATATCCGGGACTCACACGGACGCTTTGGTTTTCAAAAACTCTTAGGTTTCCCGTATATACATAGCTTATTTAGAAAAACTTAAAATAAAATAGTCTTAGTTCAAAAGCATATTTAAATTTAAGAAAAAGAGATTTTCTCTATATTTATTAACTCACATTTACTACACTTAATACAATTATTCATTCTTGAGGAAATCCTCGACCTTTTAGAAGGCTGCAACATCAGTTGTGAGCCGGCAAGATGCTGCAAACTTTTATCAGTCTCGGATTATTATTCTTACTATGGGCTTTCTTTAGAAGGCTGCAACATCGGTTGTGAGCCGACAAGATGCAACAAACTTTTATCAGCCCACAGTTTATAATTATTACTTATTTTTTCATTTTTTCCTTTTTTTCACATTATATTTCCACGATATAGAGAAAATTTCGTTTTAAAAAATTTAAGTATAAATTGAAACAAAATTATGATTTATCGACTATACCAAAAAAATTATTGTTTAAGTTTTAATTTTCAAAAATAGCACGTATTATATAGTCGGTTTTAGAAGCTTATGTGAGAAAAAGCCACAAATTACATACATGACCTCTTAAATTTCGAATAATCCTTGTTTAGCACCAACTCATAATTTAACGTCTATCATTTCTTCTTCTACGCGAGAGATTGCGAACGCTTAGTCTAAAATTTAAGAACAATCAGAGCTCAACACGGCTCGAGTCGAGTTCAAAATTACCTCTTATTCTACCCAGTAGAAAGTCAAAATTGTGACAAATACTCTTATTTAATTTTGAAATTTTTAATTTTTTTTTTGAAATTTATGATGGTAAAAAAGGGATTACGCGAAAACAACGACTGCAGGTACAATCAAATCGATAGACCCCCATACTAGAATTAAACATTGTAACACCCGCATCACCCCCCAAAAATGTGACGTGCAGTCGGAATATGTCAGTGGAGCGTTACTTATCGATAATACAACATCATACAATATACAAGAGAAGCGACCTCTTAGAAGGTGTCGATCGTAGTAGAACAGAGACACGTCGTTAGATTTTCTGAAATACGAAAAAAAGTTGTCCCCTAATGGTGTGGGCGAGTGCGGACGGCAGAGTCGAGCAATCTGGTGGGAGTATTTGAGAAAGGACTCAATTCACTGGTGGGATACATCACATAGGGAGAACTAGGTATCACAGGTCGTCTTGCGTGGAGGATGTGTCACCTAGTGTATGGATGACTGACACGTAAATACAACTCCTATAAAGAAGCACACACACAACTGAGAGAATGACGCCCGACACAGTTAAAGTTGGTGATTCATAATTATTAAATAAGAATGTAATTTTTCAACAAAATATTTAACCACTGTGTCATCACAGTACCATGTAAAACATTTAGAACTATGCACGACCCATTTTACGTTACCAAAAGTACCAATCTTATCCCAAGGATTTTTTTATAAATAATGCATGACAAATTTAACGTCACCAAAATGTTCTAAGTATGTATGTGTCGGTGGCCCTGATAGTCCGGCAACATGATCCGACATGTTATAACGTTCGTTACCTGTATAAGCTAATCACCCAGAACCGGGGATTGTCCAATCCGAATAGATCTATTTCATAACATACGTGCATGACAAACATGCTATAACGTTCGTATTGTCAAAGTGATAGCTAAAATCACTCGAACGGGGATTATCGATCCCAAAAAGAATCGTATTTCATAACATTCGCAGCGTCACCCACCAAAGTGATTTAACAGTCATGACACTGTGACGTAGACTTGTGTATGTACCCGATTCTGGCAGTGATACAAATAATGTGTTTCCCATCAATGGTGTTTTCCATCTCACCGCTCCCAACCCACACCCGGCATGTAAAGCATGTTGCCCCGCATGCGCGAAACAAATCGTGATCCAAATCATTTCAATGTAAAGTATGCAATTTGTAGACCAAAAAAAAGTCCAATAATGTCTCCCAAAGCGAGCTATTGCAAATAAGTATGTAAACCGATTTTGAAATCAATCATGTAAATGTGTTTGTAATGAATTGCAAAAATCAAGTATGTAATCCAAGTGTGTAGAATAGTATGTAAAAGACATTGTAAACGAATATGTAAACAAGTTGGGTTGAGCATGTATTCTCCCCGAGATTTGTAAAGTAAATGTAAAACAAGTGAAAGAGGGTCCTAAAAACTCACATCGTTGTTGTAGACTTTTTAAAGATAGTCCCCGCAATCTAATATGCACAACACGAACGGAAGACGAAACGGCTCGATCAAGAAGTTGCGACTAATCTTAACAGCTAAGTCCCACTAGCCTAGGATGATGCGTTTGGGTTTTCCGATGAATAATTATGTCAACGCGACACGTTGATAAAAGATTTAGATTTAAGGTTGTAATAGTTTGGTGGTTGGTTAAATAAATAAATCAAAAAGTAAACGTAAGGTGTGTAATACATTCCGTATGTATTACATAATGAAAATGACCAAATATATAATTCATATCGTAAATTATATATTAAGATACTCACCCAAAAGGATAACAGCTAACCACGCCATCACTATCCGCCCCATCAAACTATCACATACCATAACTCCGTTCAGCCTCAACGTCCGAAGCGTATATGATACACAACATGTGTGTTCCCTAAAGGATGACAATTAAACTATAATGGTTTAATTATATAATATTTTCCAAGTATTATATAAGAAAAATAATAAAAATTAAAGAAACTAAATAATTCGACACGTTTTTAGAAAATCACCCTTACACAAATAAAAAGAGTGCTTAGCAAAAAAAAAAAAAAAAGAGAAAAAAAAAAAAGAAAAAGAAAAGTAACTACTTTTCAAAGTTACAAATAATGTACACTATGTTTTTAAAACTTTTACTAAGGTTATGATGTTAATTTCTAGTTGACAATTATAAAATATATAAAGTAATATTTTATAAGTTTGTATTTTGTTTCCTCGACAGGTCGTGTCTAAAATTGTTGTCTCATTTGTAAAAGTATAGTTTTCGTTCGTTGCCCAGGTTATTGTATAATACAATTTAATATATCTTAAAACGCATCTTAGCCCCTTTTTATCGGTCCTCTAATATAATAGAGTTTTAGTGAATTATAAATATAGAAAATTATATAAATTTTCGTCATGACTTTCCCGTTTATAATCGCTTTCCATTTTCGCCAAAACCCAACGTTTTCCCTAAATCAATATATGTTGCAATTATTCATGTTTCAATATTTCAAACGCCCACGTGTTTTAGATATAATATGTACATATTTTATTATGTCTAAACTTAAACAAAATAATAATATCATATTTATTTAACCAATTTTAAACCACCAATTAATCCGGTTTTGCATTTATAAAATCTTACGATATATTTTATTGTTGATTTATTTAAAACAAACGCACCCTTGTTGTTTCGCTAAACCAAACGCACCCTAACAGTTTTCTGCACACACACCCAAACACCCCCTTTGGGTGTTAACTGTCAAACCAAACACCCTTTCGCTGCTAAAACCCACAACCAAACACCCCTATACGATCTTTAACAGTCCAAACGCACCCTAATTTGGTTTCTGTCAACCCTAAACGCACCCTTTGATGACCATAAACAAAACGCACCCTAGGTGCTTGCGACAAAACCCCACGCATCCTATAACTGTTTAGACCACAAAACAAACACACCCCATCTGCTGTGCCAAAACCAAACGCACTCTACTCGGCTAAAACCAGAAACAAACACCCCTTTGGGGCTGTTTTTATCAGAACCAAAACGCACCCTCTCGGTGACTTGAGGAAACCAAACGCCCCTTAAAAGTTGTTACCCACAAATCCAAACGCCCCTTTATGGCTAGATTTGCACAACACGCACCCCTATTCCGTGGTCTTATGCACAGTCTAAACAAACATCCCACTCGCATGTATTCATCTGGGTAACTAAGAAGGAAAAACAAGACGAGACAAACCGAAAGAACTAGAACACCCACACTCCCGACACCTTGATGGTGTGGCTGTGGTGCCATCAAACCAAACCGAACAACAAGCACAAAAAGACAAACACCCCTTTTGTGTCTTGCGAACCAGGTCGGGACAAACAACACCAGACAACTCCAAAAAAAGAACAAACACACCTGATGGATGTGGTATTGGCGTGTGGTCGGGCTGCGAAGATGGTGATATGGTGGTGATGATTATCGTGGTGGCTCACAAAGATGATGGTGGTGTCATCGGTTGGAGAGGGAGATGGGTGGCGTATGTGTGGTGGGGGCGTCGGTGGCATTGGCCGGAGGTTGGTGGCGGCGCCGGATTAAGGAGAGGGAGGGAAGAGATGGAGAGGAAAATGGAGGCTGGTATGTCTAGGGTTATATCGCAAATGATGCCCTAATATGTTTATATATTAGATGGAAAGTTTTAATAAGGATATAGCAAGTGACTAATATTCTAGGGTGTTTCTTGTAAGTGTTACTAGAAGGACCAAAGAAGTAACTTTTGTTATATATTGGTTCGGGACTCGTTTGGGCGACTTAACGGATGATTTAACGCGCGAAACTTGCGCCATTGTTTTTCTAATCATTTTTCGGATAAAAATGAGTACTCACTTGATAATATTTCATAAATATTTTATAACATTTAATAAAATATTTGTTATTTATTTTGTGAACCGGTTACGCATTGTCTGAAATAAAAATGGATTTTAACTCGAATATTCGCGTCATAATTAAACGTTTTCAAATAAAATGATGACTAATTTATTAAATATTTTTATTTAATAAAAAGGTGTTAATTAAATATAATTTAATTATTTTCTCGTTTCTAAATCTTGCGAGGGCATTTCAGTCACCTTCTGACTGTTTCCGGGTCTCGGTCAAAACTAACAAGTTGCCAGGAATGTTGTTATACATCAACTTGCTTTAGGGTCCGAATAGTGAAAACGTGATTTAGCTACTCGTTTTTGATAAGTCAACTTAGGAAGAACCTATATTTTCTCGTTTTCAAGTCAAATAAATGTAAAATAAATTTGTACATGAGGTATGAAATAATAAATATGATTTATTATTTAAAATATGTTACGAAAATTTTGCCGGTTACGCGTTAACTGTTTTTATGAGACAATAAAAGGTTAAAAGTCAAAAAGTCAAGTCGGACCTGAAAAGTCAAAGGTTACAATAGTCTTTTAAAATTTCGAAAATTCTCGGATGTTACAAACATTGTCCTCAATGTTTTAAGAAGGGTCTCTACGTAAATCCTAAGTCGTTTATTAAGTGTGCTTAAAGAAAAACGTTAGTCGATAAGATTTGGATATTAGATTCCCAAATTGAAGCTGAGGATGTGAAGCTCTTGTGAACGAAGGACAAAACCGTGAGCACGAGAGGCTTCAAAAATCTGGGCAATCCTGGACATACAACACAAAACATAAAACACAGAAAAGGAAAGAGGCGAGCCTCTCACAACAAAAAACACTTATTCATAACTACCACTACTACTACGATTATAATAGGATAAGCATGGGTTGCCACCCACGGTTGTTTAAGGTCACTTAGCTTGACCCGATCCCCCCATACTTGAGCTTGTCAAGGGGGATAGAAGTGGAGACACGGAACATCCAAGACACGGATGTCCTCTTGGTAAGAGCAAGGAAAAATCTCCACTGGGCTTTCAAGAATTTTAATGACTTTGAAAGCTTTAGAGTCCCAATGAGATAGTTCCAGGAGAAGAGAAGTATGAACTCTTTTAGAAGTGAGAATCCCGGGGTTGAAAACTTTTTCCTTATTTTCGGATGAAAACAAGAGTAAAGCTCCAAGCCCGGGAACTTCTTTGTGGAAAGGAAGTTCATAAAGAGAAGGATTAAAATCCTCAAGAATTAAAGAAGCATAAGTGGTCTTCTTTACATTCTTTTCCGGTGTTGCACAATTGGTGACTTCAAAGAGGTTTTCATGAATGAGTATACCCGGATTAAATACCTTGTCCTCGTTGTTGGTTGAAGACAAAGCACCAACCTCGGAAAAATCCTCATAGAAAGCCGAGTCACACTCGGGAAAAGGAAGGAAATCACTTGATCTAGGGGGACCAAGTTCATCAATCAAGAGTTTTGACTCTTTGATTTTCTCTTCCTTAGAGTCAAATGGATCATCATAAGTATCATCATTAACGGTCTCAAGATCAAAAAGTTCATCATCATAATCATCCCATAATGGTGGGGATGAGTAATCAAGAGCATGTTCATCGGTGAACATCTCAGAAATGGTATCATCAAGAGAATTTTCATCAACCGAATCTTCGAGAATAGAATCCATTTCCTTGGTAGGAACATGGTTAAGCAAATACTCAAATTCTCGAAGATCGAATTCGGCATCAAAGGGAAGATCATCATTTCCCGATGGAAATGTGATATGAGCGAGTTCATCAGCGAACTCCTCAAGAAAATAGTCGCCAGTCTCAGAAATCAGGAGACTAGGTGAAGAAGAAGTGGTACTGCCACTTAAATAATTATGAAAAGGAGGGAGAGGAGATGAAGGATTACTATTTCTCGGTGGAAATGAATCACTTGCGAGATAAGCTTCGAATTCTTCCCAAATTAAATCACTTTCTTCGATGGAAGTAAGTGTGGGGGAAGAAGAAGAAGACTTGGTCACGGGTTCCGAAATCAGAGTGGGATTGCCACTCAATGGATTATCATGATATGGAGGGAGATCTTTGGTTTTATCAAGATTTAGCAAGTTGTCAATAATGTCTTCCTCCGGATCAAAGATATCATCATTAACTTCTGGTAAAGTTAAGTCGGGATAAGAAGTGAGAGAAGAAGTGGGATTCCCACTTGGATGATTTGTTGCAAACAAATCTTCAAGAATTTCCTCATATGAAACATTGTAGACATAAATCATGTTGATTGATTCTTAATGAAGTTCGTTTTATTAGCTTAAAGTGTCATTTCTCATGTTCAAGATTAGTCTTTCATTACCGTCACGGAGAATCATTTCTTCTCCATAAACGTCAATCAAAGCACGAGCGGTCCATAAGAAAGGTCTACTCAAGATGAGGGGGACATGAGGATCGCTTTCATAACCAGCAATGACGAAATCAGCGGGAAATGTGAACTTTCCAACCGGAACAAAGACATCTCTTGCAATTCCTTTCGGAGTGCAAATATCACGGTTAGAAGTTCAAGAGTCATTTGAGTGGAAATAAGCTTGGGTAATCCTAACTTTTTCCAAACCGAGAGTGGCATCAAGTTTATGCTAGCACCTAGATCGGCTAGGGCCTTGCACTTGAGCTCACTAAAACCACACGGAATGAGAAATTTCCCAGGGTCACCTAGTTTTTCGGGTAACTTTTTTAGGATAACCGCTGAGCAATTTTCATTAAGGGGTGTATTTGCCAATTCAATAAGTTTCTCCTTGTTGGAAAGGAGAGACTTAAGCATTTTTTGGTATTTCGGGATTAGAATCAAAGCATCGGCAAGAGAGATATTGATGTGAAGTTGTTTAAACATGTGCCAAAATTTGTGGATTTGGACTTCATCTTTTTCTTTTTGTTTTTCTTGATTCATTCTTGGCGGATAAGGGATATGAGGATAACAAGGATCCCTTTGGTGAATCACAAAGTTTCTTTGAGAAGGAGGTTTAGTTTTTTGGACGAGAGGAGGTGGGACCTTAATGGTATACTCACCATGTTCCGAGTCTGTTAAAGTATCCTCTACACATTCATCCTCCTCCTGATTAATAAATGGAGGAGGCATAGGAACGGAAGGTCCATCAAGAACAAGACCACTTCGAGTGGTAATGGATTTTAATTCACCCTTCGGGTTAGCAACGGTGTTGCTAGGGAGAGATCCCGACCGAAGTAGAAAGCGGTGGTGTTCATTTGAAAGAAGAAATAGCCTTCATGGTCTTAGCTCGTTTGTTTGATTTGACATTGAAGCTTGAATGAAGATTCATTTCTTTTTTTACTCATTTTTTACATTATTAATTTGAGCTTGCATGGCTTTTATATTAACATCATTCATTTTCTTAATTTTCTCCAACTTACTTAAAGGAACACTTTGGTTTTGTTGAATTGGAGCTTGATAATTTGCATTTTGATTAAAATTGTTTCCTCGGTTATATCCTTGAGGTGTCCTATACGGTTTTGTTTATTTTGCCGTTTTGTTGAACAAACCCGGTGGTCTTTTTGATTCTGGCTACACCTGGAGGACGATAACTGAATTACCCTGATTGTAGTTACCCGTGGCTGCTGCAACGTATCCTTGAATATTATCCTGATAATCAGGAAAGTGTTGCCATCGGCCGGCGAGACACTGATAATAAGGATGAGGACCACCGTAAGTAACACAAATCTCCTCAACGGCCTTTACGGAAGCTAGAGGTGGGGTTGCTTGAAATTGTTTTAGAATAGCCGTCATAGAGGTAGTCACAGCAATTAGTCTGTGATTTACTGCATGGAGTAGTTTGGCTATATCGGAAGAAGTAGAATTAATCATCACTTGATTTCACTGAGACACAACCGATTTTTTTCTTGAATTGCCCGACATTGGATTGTTTTTTTGATAATCGTCAACACATATGAGTACTTCTTTCCCAAAAGATTGCACCGGGCAGCTGAATTTAAAGATCTTGGTCGGCGGGGTTCAAGGCATTGTAGAAAGTATCAAGTTGGTGCAATTCGGTGAACCCATGATGAGGAGAAGCACGAAGGAGATCTTTGTATCGATCCTATGCCTCATGAAACGATTCATCAAACCGTTGTTGAAAATTGGATATTTCATTTCGAAGGTTTGTCGTTCTTGAGGGAGGGAAAATTCGTTAATGAATTTGGAAATAAGATCATCCCAAGTGGTGATAGAACGGGGGGGGGGGGGTTCTTTTTCAAGCCACCGACGGGTTGCCCCCGCAAGAGAGAAAGGAAAAAACATAAGCTTAATCGCATGATTCAGCACATCCTTGTATTTAATCGTGGAGGTTATTTTGTTAAATCATCGAATGTGATCATGAGGATTGTATTTCTCGAGACCGGAGAATTGGTCCGAAGTCATCATATTAATGAGACTATGCTTGAGCTCGAAATGCTCAGCAAGAATTGGTGGAACCACGATTGCCTTCGCATAACCTTCGGTGGGTGCACGGAGCAATTCCGCCATAGTACGTTGATCGACCATCGTAACTACGGGTGATTCTTCAAGAGCGAACGGTTCGACTCTTTGATTTGAACGTCTACGGTTATGACATTTCGGGTTTGAAGTGGTTGGATTAGAAGAAGAATTATCAATGAGATTAGAAGAAGAACGAGTGCGCATGCACTAAAAAGATTAAAAGAAAAATACTTTTGGTTTTTTTCAATAATTTCACAATTTATTTTAATGGACAAAACGAGATCGAATAACTTAAACCAATAATCGACAAGCTTCACGGTAGCTCTTTAAAAGAAAAACGCACAAAGGAGCGGATGAGTCAGAAAGCGCGAAGCTATTAAAAACCTTTCTCCTTTAGGGTCGTAGTTCCTCGAAACAACCCTCCTTATACCCCTCTTAGAGTTTGTTAAACTTTTAAAGGTGAGCCATACGTCGCAAGTGACACAAAGGCAAGTTTTGAATCTTTTGTTCGGGAACTTATTATGATAATGCTCAAGATGCAAGCATTATATTGATGATGATTTTTATTTCTTGGTTAAGGACAATTTTTTAATGTTTTTGATTTTTTTATCTTATACTAATACTAATAAAAGAAAATGAACAATATTTTTGTATTTTTTATATTTTTAATAAAGAAAATATTCACAAACGGGAATGATAACTTCACGAGGGAAGGGTCTTCAAAAACTAATCTTCAAACGAAACGATAATCGATTACACCTCCCCGGCAATGGTGCCAAAATTGATAACCTTTGAAACCAGCCTTTTTGTATATATAAATTACAGTAAATATATAAGGATAATTTCAAGATTATAATTCAATTGTAGTAAGTAAGTATTCTAAGAGATTCAAATCAAATTCCTTTTGACCAAAGAAAAAATCAAAAATCCCCCCGGTTCGTTCTCCCAACGAGATGCAAATTGAAAATCAAGAACGTTTGTGATCGCGTGAATTGAATGGATTAAGGATTTTTAGAGTTGGTTTTCTAATTCTACAATCAAAATGCAAAAACGAGTAAGGGAAACCTAAAAAACGAAAGCTAAAAACGAGAACCGGGACCGAATCCCGTTCTTTAAAAAATGAAATTTTGAAATTTAAACCCGTGCTAAATAATAAAAGAAAATTTTCTAAAAAAAATTATATATTTTTTTATTTTTATTAAATTTTTAATGAATTAAAAACGGTTTTGAAAAGAAAAATTGTTTAAAAATACTAAACTTTAATGGAAAAATCTGAAAAAATGCAGAAAAGTAGCTTAAGTTACGGGCTATCTAAGAAAAATAAAAGTTTGAAAAATGGCTTATTGAATAAGCCGAAAATAAGCAGTAAAGAGTAATAAGCTAAAAGGAAAAAATTGTGTATATAAATTAAGTGGTACCAGTTATGACGAGATGGTCCTACTGGTACCGATGGTGAGTGTGTGTGATGTTAAAAATGCTTGTGTGTTAAAGGGGAGGTCCAGGGTTCGAATCCTTGGCCTCCCTTTTTGAAAAAACTATTTTTTTTCTTTTTTTTAAACTTATAAAACACTAAAAAATAAGACACTTTAAAAAAAATGACTTTTTTAAATACTAAAAAATAAGCTGGTTTAAGCACTTAGAAAAGCTGACAGAAATGACTAATTAAACTAAGGACTA